>CABFWB010001574.1:72010-136686 GCA_902151455.1 Timema bartmani
AAAAAAAAGGTACCAGTGCAATTTTAGTATTCGACCTTTTTTTTTTTTAAGATTGGTTGCTTTTTATTATTCATACAAGTGACTAACTTTATGTTTTGTTTTGATTACATTATGATATTTTGGCATAAAAGCTCTATTAACTAGTCCAAAATTGTAACACATCACATTGTAAATATATATAACTTAATATTAGCCCTGTACGGGAATGACATTTTGACTATGGGAAATTTTTGGGCCAGAAAATGACTATTTTGAACGAGACAGTAAAAAATAAAAAAATAATTTTTCAATAATTTAATCTTCTTTTGTTTTTAGTCTAAATGTGGCCTTCCATTCATCCCAATAAAAATAATTTGATAGTTCCAATTAATCTGAATGTAGTGGTAGATGTCGAAAATATTTTTAACAAAGTTAGAAAAAAAAAGACAAAAACTCTGATTCGGTTGCAGTTAGAAGTTTGAACAGTGAATTTAAAATCTGTTATCTTGTAAAAAAAATTTTAAAGCAACAACATATGCACACTAAAATTTCTATATTAGTTTATTTTTAAATAGTAATTTTTCCAAATAAAAACTAAAATAATAATTTGTCTAGCAAGTGTTGAGTAATGTTTTTGATATAATGTAAATTTAAAAACCTAGGCTTAATGCAATTATTATAAATTGTGTATTTTCAATCAAGCATTTTTGGTATGGATATAAAAGATTTACTAAAAATGTTCATATATTAAAAAAACTCATGGCGTGAATTTTAATAAATACTTAAGACAGTAAAACATCAGAATATTCAAATTAATCTGAATGAATAAAAGTAAGCCACATTCTCGTCCATAAGAATACCAAAAACATTTTTCAACTGAGCTATTAAAGCTTTAACAAAAAACACTGGACTACAAAACTAATAGTTTTGGCAACTTTTATTGTCTACGATACAAAAGTAAATGAATGACATTCTAAATAATATTTACATAATATACCTGTTTTTATGCAATTAAGTATGTTGAAGTATTTTGTGCATAATTTAATATTTAAAAGCTACTCTTTATCATTATTTTGAACTAAAAATATGTTTTCCCGCTTTAAATTTACTAAGGAATATAGCTATTTCCCTCATTTATATTTATGGTGGTTATGTTAATTAATGGCTCAGTTGCGTTACATAAAATAAAAAAGACATAAGTTTCGGGTTTCCGTCTACTTTAAGAAAGATAAGGTAGATTAAAATTTGATAAATTAATAATATTTATTGAGAATTAAATGCTAACATGACATTGATAGACGGTTATAAAATGTAACTCTTTTATATTTCTTCCCAAAAAATCCTATTAAATATTATTTTCCTGCCCGAGTTTCAGGAACAACCAATTTCTCAAAAAATTTCCCGAAGTTCCCGCACAGTCTTACTTAATATGTAGATCCTTGCAGGAAACATGTTTTCATCTTCCCAGCCAAGGAACTTGTGCAGTTTGTTATATTTTCTATTTTGTCTCATTTTCATTGTTTTATTTAGTTTGTTGAATTTTTGTATTTACTTTTATGTAAATTGCAAACAAAGATTTATGATAAAATATGTTTATTTGTCATACAAAATTTGTGATTATTTATTTTATTTTAAGACAGAATGTTACACCCCACTCTACATCCTTTTATTTACGACCACAAATAATTTAAAAGGGGGAGGGGGGGTAAACTAAGGAACATACAAAAAGGGGAAATCATATGCAAGATTTAATAACAATATAAATAGTTTATTCAAAGAAATAACAGCAAAGCAGAAATCTTTACATGGTCTCAAAAATCAAACTGAGGTATGTTGAAAATCAAAAAAATAAACAATTATTTCGCGCAGATAACTTGAGTGAATATTCCCTCATACTTAATATATCTTACAATCAAATGGGTCAGTCTTGAAGAGACAGAACAACCCATAAAGTTGATTAAAGTACATAAATTAAAGCAAATAATATCCACATAAGAGCCTTATGGGCCTTATTACACTGTTCCGAAAGTGTCCGATTCACACCACTGAATGCAGACTTCAAAAAAATTAATAAATATTAAAGATTTATTAGACATTTTAAAACACAAGAGAGTTTGGCAAACAGACTTTTGTCAACAAACTCCCACGGAACTATCTGATCGACACAAAATTAGGAAACTTCCACTTACTTGTGAATTTAAAGAAAATACACTACTAAAAACAACTCATAGCAAAAGATTTGAAAATGTTCTATATAAAATTAATCTCAATATTAATTTTATCAGTCAAAAAGGTTAAGTTACAAAAATTAATTTATATAAATATACATCACAAAAAGACTACTTTAAAATTATCAAAACAATTACTAGTAACCACAATTTCAAAAAGAATTATTTTTAACGTGTCCAACACAAAATCAACTAATACTTGTGGCTATCTAAAAAAGTTTTAAGAAATACAGCAGACTCTAGCGCCCAAGTGGCGACCAACAAAATATAGTCTCATTTCAAAATAAATGTTCAGGTAAAAAAAATATTTTTAAATAGAAAAATTACGACGCCTAACTTGGCTAACACTAAAAGTTAAATATAAATTAGAGTCCAAAATATAAACTGCCATAGTTTAAGTCCGTAGAATATGAAAGTTTATCCTGACATTGTCCAGGTCCAAGGACAGCACTCCTCCATCGAGCGTTGAGATTGAATAGTCATTTTAGAATACACGAACATCACTCTATATAGGGTTTTCGTTGCTAAGTACGCAAGGTGGGGGAAAAGAACATTCTGTCTGTGACGTCCTTCTAGAAGCATTCGATAGTCACGTAGCCCATTTGTTGTTAGAGCTCCATCCGCCTTCCAGAACATACTTTGATCACCTGATGTTGTGGACGTAGTTCATATTTCTCCCATCAGAGGGCAGGTAAGCAGTCTTTCTCTAGTCGAGGCAAATTCTGCATGGCCCATTTCAGTGTTGCTTTGATCAATTCGGGTGTGGACATCAGCTGTTGGAACCTCATAGCACCCGATCAACTCCCCGTACTAGGATTCTATAGGTGTTGGCCCATCTTGGTGATTGCTCTACCCAGAAGATACATTTGGTAAGTACATGAGCAGTTTTATTAGTAGAGAGAATATTATCCTATAATATTCTGTTTTTATATTGTTCAGAATTTTTTATTATATTGTACCAAACTACGAGAGCTACAATAGAGAAGAGTACTATTGTAGGGATTTTAATAGTTTCTATACTATTTGGAGTGGGTAGTATGAATCAAAAGGGCGGGTTACGTGTGAAGGTTAACATGGGGGCGAGTCCTATTGTAACACAATGTTACAAGAACCTGAACACTCGGAAGTACTCAAGTGGAGGCTATGGGAATGAAGTTTGTTCGTTGTCACGAGCAGAAACAAGATTAGGAATTTATCTGGAAAAGGGTGGGGGTACATGAGATAATAGAGGAAGCAAGACTGAGATGGTATGGGCATGTAATGAGAATGTTGAAGTACATGAGATAATAGAGGAAGCAAGACTGAGATGGTATGGACATGTAATGAGGATGTTGGAGTACATGAGATAGTAGAGGAAGCAAGACTGAGATGGTATGGGCATGTAATGAGGATGTTGGAGTACATGAGATAGTAGAGGAACCAAGACTGAGATGGTATGGGCTTGTAATGAGGATGGAAAAAAAGATGTGATGCCAAAGAAATAGATGGGAGGAGCAGATAACAGGAAATGTAAAGTGAGAGGAGAAGAATGGTGGAAGGATAGAGGAAGGTTGAGGCATTTTACTCAACTGACCCGACCATAGGCTGGAAACATGATGATGATGATGATGATCAATCCTTATAAACTTGAATTTAATAATAAAATATATAAATTGTGAGGCTCTCAACTTAGTGATTTATTATCAAGGAGTTTGATATCTATTGTAAGTTCATCCATCACCGGTTAGCTTGTAATTGTAGTTGTGTATCTGAAATGGGAGCTAGTTCCTGTTAAATCCGTACATAGGCCCATAAATGCTGATTCCAGTGGGAAAGCATTGAATCTGTTGGCATTACTGAGAGAGAGATGGCGTGGTGCAATGACGTGGATCGAGGCCTGTTCTTGCAGAAAAGAGCAGAGCTTAGAGTATTCTCACAGTTGTACCATGAATTGAGGAGAGACAATGCAAACATTTTTTTAACTTCTTTCGCATGTCTAATATTCTCAAAGTCCTTAAGGAAACATACCTCTTCCACGCTTCAGTTGCTATTGTTCACAATGTGTATTCCTCTTGAGTCTTGTCCCATAGCACAGGCCTATCGGAAACTAATGTGATTAGATGTGCCACATCTATTCCGGGCTCCTTCTAAAAGTTTATAATACAATAGAATAATAGAAATTATAGAAGTACCAAATGCTTCCACTTCACAAGAAGTTTAAATGGAGTCCTTATCTATGAGTCTGTTGGTGTTTTGTCCCCCGCCTAACTACAAACACAGGCGGGTGATTTCTCGGCCTGCTCGAACAAGCCGGTGCGCCCGCCTCGTGTGAAAGGATGTGTTTAAACAATCAGACTTTACTTAGAGCGGTAGCACTCCTAGAAACGGTGGCGGGTTAAACCCACTACTATGTGTGAAAGGGCTCTCGCCCATTTATCCACACCTGAACACAGTGCCAGGCTACCATCACTCTTTCTGTTTACATCCCTCCCTTTCTGTTTGGTTTCGCATACACAGAGAATATAATTTAGTCTTCCAATAATTTCCTCTAACAGTTATGTCTCTTTACCGCACACTTCTCTCACACCACACGTTACTATAGTCCCATGTTTTGGCAGGCTTGTCAACAGCTGGGACAGTCAGATCTACTCTCAGCGGCCCATCAGAGTCAAAAACTGTACAGTTTCCTTTAGTAAACACTTTAGAGTAGAGTAGGGAAGGACATCGAATATCAATGTCGAGTGTTCGATGTTTTTAACATCAATGTTTATTGGGCGATGATTTTCAACCATCTATGTTGAAGGTTCGATGTTTGCTGATCGAAGACATGTGTACCTCTGATGTCACTACAGATCATTGATTGTTTAAAATCATTGACCAACAAACATTATATAATGTACATACATCGAAACGAGGGCTCTTATTAGCTTACCTGTTGGTAGGGATTATATTGAATGGAAAACATTGATGTCACCAACCGAAACGAAAACACCAATGAGAAAAATCACTATCGTCGATTTAATAGAACAAAGAAAACATGTTATTTAAATCAATTAAACTGTAATTGAATATCATATTTAAGCAGGGGTTGAGAGGTAGGAGGTTCTAGGTCAGTTGAGCCGAGCTGCGCTGAAACTCACACACACACATACATATATATATATAAATAAAGTCACGCCTTGGATATCGCTACAAATTATCGGTGGCTGAAAATTATTAACCTACAAAAGTGAATGGCGTGAGCATCGAACTCTTAAGAGTGTTATTTTGATAACAATGATGTAAAATGTTATTTATTTATTATTCAGCACAGCGGCTTACTACCCATTCGGGTTATACGCTTATAGACTAGGAATTGGGAGGGATGAATGTGGAGGAAGAGTGAAAAACCATTTAGGGAAAACCACCCCCAGTTCACCTGAGCGAGATTCGAAACTCGATCTTCCCATTCTCAGCAGTCTAGCGCAACACGAAACTTTTGCGTCAGGTACCCACTAAGGTGGGTGATGTCCATGTTAATTCAGTAAGGTTAAGGGCGGGAAAATAGTAAGGAAAACTCACCCCGTCACACATTAAGGGTCGACAGTGACCATAAGGAAACGGCAATTAAAAAAGTGGCCCAACTATAGATTAATTACAAGCAAAATTTAGATTAACAAATATAAATTAAAGTTTGAACGACCCCGTCCGAGCGAGCCGCCGGAGTCGGTGTCTAAAATAGTAACTCCACCACTCCACCAACTCCATGACATTTCCATACCCTGGTGGGAAATGAAATTAAAATTTTACCAGTTGACTTTTTTAACCCATCTGGCACTATAGAAACAGTGTGACTTTATGTGGTCTACAAATACTTTATGTCACTAATGTGAAAAATATTATTTATATGAACGGTTTAAAATTAATAGTTATGCCTCAGCAAGATTAAATATAGCTATTACTTATTATAATATATCACTTATTCTTAAAATGGCAATTTTGCCTGGATTTATATATTCCATATGCAATTTAATGCATTAAGCTTGCTATTCTATGCTTGCTTCTATCAAAAGATTAGTTGAAAACCGATTACCGTGGCTCGTTGCGGTGATAGTTTCGTTTATTGCCGCTAGGATAGAGAAAGAGCGATGGGTGGAAAAGTCTTAAGAATCTGGTCGAAGGTGTAAAGGGTCATTTTAAAATCAAGCATTACATTTTTATCCTATTATTGAGAAGGCCTACAATACTACGTATTTATTACAATACAAATCTAAAGCAAATAAAAAACCAATATTATGTCTCTTACGAACTGTACACCGTATACATTATATACTATTAGTTATGCATTATGTATTAATTTAAACTCAAATAAACATATATTCAAATCAAATTAAATAAATAATAATATAGTACTAGTATATAATAGTACATCAAAACAGAGCTTATAAGTACTAATTGCTTAGTTTATAATGATATATTTATCTAATTTTTTTGATTTTTTAAAATATGTAAGT
Source organism: Timema bartmani (assembly GCA_902151455.1). Lineage (NCBI taxonomy): Eukaryota > Metazoa > Arthropoda > Insecta > Phasmatodea > Timematidae > Timema > Timema bartmani. The sequence continues at coordinate 78,690 of CABFWB010001574.1, forward strand.
TATAATAAATACATAAAAATATTTTCATAAATGTTTGAATAGTAAATAAAACCAGTTAATGATATGGGAGTATAATATATGTATTTTATTAATAAGATTTTTACTAGTCGATGAGATTCTATATCAGCACTAAAATATTCATGTATTCCAATATCTGACTTCTGAGCTTAAGCACATCATTCTTGGCGTGTTCATCGATTTTGAATATATTTTGATACTCTATCACACAAACCACTTTTAAAATCTCTGTAAATTAAAAGGGGTGTCATTTAAATTGATCTAGAGTGTCTGGTCAAATTAATATTAAACTATAATTTTTACTTTTTACTAAATCAACCCGGCCACAGGCTGGAAACAGATGATGATGATGCGTATTTACTGAATAAACGCAGTTACGTAAACGTAATGTTTTACCACCATTATATCCTAGTTATATTATTATATTTTATAACAAAACAAAATCGTTTTTCGAGTATTCTATTTATATAGTAACGGTTCTTAAAATTCTGCACACAATTTATTACCTTAAATTTTAATTAGAGCATTTTGAATCATATTAATTGTTTTGCATTCATATTCACCACACTACCATTGTATTAAAATATAAACATAATATTATATTAAAGTATAGTGTCGTGTTTTTCTTGATGATATTTTGGTTGTAGGGATTGTTATTTATATCATATTAAAATAGTAAATATAAATTGTCTATTATATTTAGTACTTTAAAATACCTATAATAAAAGAGTACAAAACGTTTCTCATTTGTCGCAAGTCTTTTATTAAACGTCATATCCGAAAATGAAACTGGGTTAAATGGTTGAATTTCCAGTAGAATAAAAAATATGTTTTAGAGTGACTTATTATTTGAGTTATATTTTTAATTTAGATTTGAAATGATTATCTGTAAACTGTTTTATTTTTAGTCCGAATATTAATTTTTGTATGTACTAAAATAATGGAAGCTGATTATCAACCAAAATTTAGTCCATCTCGGGGTTTGACAGGTGAGTGTTTAATATAATTTGTCAATCATAACAAACTTGGGTTGCTAATATATTCTGTTAAAGATTTATGTTCTTTCTATTTCTCTCCGTTTAGTACTATTTTATGTGCTTTTGGGGGCTTTGTCTAATCAAGTTTTGAAATAAAATTGATAAATCCGACTTTACATTTAAACTGAAAATACTATTTGGAGTCTGGTTTTTTATGAAGGGGCTCATGTGTCTTAGAGTTATTTAGTGTTCTTTGCTTCCTACAGCCTCTCATAATGATAATGAGGATCCATATCCCAGTCTTTCTGACTACCACGACTATGAACCTAATTTGGAATTTGATGATACTGAGCTTCAACACACTGCAGTAACTGATGGTAAGAGTGGCATGCTTTGAAAACTAACACTGCATTGCTACTCTTAACTTTTGTTCTAACAAGCATGCATGTAGAAATAAACATAATGGTGCTGGCTTTTATGTACAATATTTATCCTTGTTTTAATAGGCCTTCATAGATCATTTCACTATCATAATAATAACAGCCTCATTCCTCTAAAAATATTTTAATCTAGTCTATAATGAATATTTACAAAGAACATAATCAAAATTAATTCTAAGCCGTGTCTGAATAGTCCGTCTAAGGGCCTTTGGAAACCAAGTGCACTTGAAAGTTGCATTGACGTCAACTTAAAGGGCGGAAGTCATTTTTTATGTTTTTAGATTCCTTTCAAGTGTGCTGATGCACCCCTTTAAGTGCACTTTGCTAAAGGGCAGAACAATTTGATTTTTATCACTCACTTTAATTAAAAGAATGATTTTTATTAAATAAAACTGTTATATATTGTGGGAAAATAAGATAAAATATACACAAACTGTTAAATAAAACTAGGTAATATGTTTTGTTCTTTGTTTACCTATAAAGATCATCATGTTAATTGGTTAAATTTCTTTTTGTAGCAGGAAACAAAACATAAATATTTAAATAGTCTGATATTGCCACTATAGATTACACTTAGGAAACCCAATTTTGTTGCCATGGAAACGTGTATTTAAGAAATAGCTACCAGTAAACTCGGGCTGTACTATACTGTCTGAAAAGTATAATGCAGCCTATGCTATTTAGAGCACTAGAAACATATATATAAATTGATCAATATGTTCAAATATCAATTTGAATTTCATAACATCAGTCCTCCAGCAAAAATCTTTCTATTCAAACCAAAAGTTTTCAGTATTAGAATGTCTTGTGTGTTAGTGGTTTACAGTGTTTAGTTCTATCTGATAAAGATTCATTCTAGGAGACCATAATTATCAATCACTAAATGTTTGCAACAAAGTCCCTTCTATAGCTACTCCATTTTGAGGCTTAATGTACTTATGGACCTATAACTTTAATATATGTAATTAACATTTGTATTCCACATAATGAATCATCACCAGAGGTGAATGAATTCGTCTATTTTCTGTGCGATTAAATTTGCATGAGCTTTAAATAATCTTAAATTATTTTAAAACTGTTCAACTTTATTTTTGAATGAAGTCATTTTTACAGATATTATATTCAACACAATACAAGGGGTGGCCGGAAGATAAGGGCTCATCGGCTCTTAAAAATAAAACTTTTTTTTTTCGCCCCACATTTATTAATCCCAAATCTGCCTTAGTGGCATAGTTAGCTAACACACTAGTTTCGTGTTGAGCTGGACTGCCGAGTACGAGGATATTGAGGTTCAAATCTTGCTTGGGTGCACTGCGGAGTGGGGGGTTCCACTCTCCCTTCATGCAAATGCGGGTTTACTTCCTCATTTCCTCTGTATTCAACCTTCCCATTTCCTAACCCATTAGAGTAATTAATACTTAAGCGCATAACCCGAACGGGTAGTAAGACGCGGTGCTAAGTATATGAGTATATTACTCCCAAAATTAATCTACGAATATGGTTATTTTTCCACATAATCACTGCAGGAATTCAGACATCTGTTGCAACGTGGTACTACTAGCTTCTTTATGTATTTCCGTGTCATAGAAACTTGCCGCCTGTGATTTCAGCCAGTCCCAAACAACCTTTTTGAGGTGGTTGCCATCCCTGAAGCGTTGTGAACTAAGGAATTTCTTAAAGCGCAAAAATAAGTGATAGTCACTTGGTACAAGTTAGGTCGGATGATCAAACATTTCCCTACCAAACTCATCAAGGAGACTGATGGTACAAGCTACAGTATGTGGTCGGGCATCTTCATGTAGGCGGACGACACCAGACAACAACAGACCACACCTTAAGTTCTGAATAGCCCGCCTCAGCTTCACCAATTTACGGCAGTACATTTTCACCGTTGGTCGTCGTTCCATGTCTCATAAATTCAAGAAACAGTAGGCCTACTCCCTTCCAATCCCAGAAAACTGTTGAAGTCAACATTTTGTTTGAAAAAGTTATCTTGAATTTCTTAGACTTTGATAATCCTGTGTGCATCCATTGAATGGACTCTTGCTTTGTTTTGACATTAACTTAAAAAATCCAGGTTTTATCTTCAGTCACGATGTGATCAAGGAAATTGTCACCATGTGATCAAGGAAATTGTCACCATCAGTGCATGCTTCTGGTGAATGACCGTCACCATCTTTGGCACACATCAAGCTGGCCGCTCCAATCTTTGTCGTGAATGTTTGTCCAGTCATCTTTAAATTCGTGATATTTTTGACTCTTACCGTCGCTTATTACAGTAAACTTGAAACACAGCTGCCATGATCATTTGGCCCTTACTCTCCGAACACCCCTCATACTCTACTTGTACATTTCAAATGTTTGATCCACTTCATGATAGAACTATAAAAGGTGACTGTACATCTATAAAATTGCCTAAATTCACAATTAACATTTTACTGATTTCGACTGCATGAACTACAAACACACTCAACCGTGTTCTTAATAATTATGTTCACTGAGACTATTTTACCTGTTAAACAAGATAATTTTAATAAAAGAAGCACATACTACCAACCACACGGATCAGTGGTGCCATTACTTTACAGAAAAAACTTTGAAAATCTTACTATGCATGGTACACTTGTTTTTTGGGATATAAATTGTTATATTTTAAACGGTATTTATTGTATTTTAGCATATAACTTGAACAGGTAGTAAGACACCCTGCTAAAAAAAAATTGTATTTTACATTTGCCAACTTCTAAATGCCTACGCATATTGTGTCATCTAAAATACAGTTATCAAATGAAATCGATTAATGGATTCAAGCGAGATAATTATATGATACATGAAAGCCTTTTGGTGTCCACTTTCATTTGGGAGTTCCCCAGAGCTCTAAAGAGGGTGCTTTTAGTTTAAGACTTCGAGGAACTGAGATGGACCCAGCGGGGTAAGGGACTCTCGAACCTGACATGAGCAACGGTTCAGTCTCGGGAGCAACTAGGAAAGGGTGTGGGTGTGTTAAGGTGTTAAGGTTGCTACAAGGATGGGTAGGTGTGTTAAGGTTCCTACAAGGATGTGTAGGTATGTTAAGGTTCCTACAAGGATGGGTAGGTGTGTTAAGGTTCCTACAAGGATGTGTTGGTGTGTTTAGGTTCCTACAAGGATGTGTGGGTGAGTTTAGGTTCCTACAAGGATGTGTGGGTGAGTTAAGGTTCCTACAAGGATGGGTAGGTGTGTTAAGGTTCCTACAAGGATGGGTAGGTGGGACAGTGTATTATCCTAAAGCATAATTTGTATCACTCTCAAATACAATCTAACCTCTCATGTGGCAAGATTTTCTGGACACTTGTTGTTCTACCCTCACATGGGGAAGCAGAGCATGATCTAAATTAACAAGTAGCACGTATCAAGGGTTTGTCCTCATGTGCTGTAGTATTTTAATGATTTTGAATAGCAAAACTAACTTAGAATAAAATATTTATTAGCAGTTTTGTTCTTAGATGAAAAGCAAAGTAAATATTAAAACCCTTTTTTATTTGATTAAAAATTGCATGCAGATAATTATGAGCAAAAGTATTTTTACAGTTTTTATAGAATTGAAATTTTTTGGCCAAAATAAATAAAATATTTCTGCAGTAGAAACATAGTTTAGTTTTCTGCACATGCTAATATCAATAGATCTTGAATATCTGTCAAGGGTGTCCTGGAATTTTGTCAAAACTTTTTAAATAAAGAGAAAAAGTTTTGACAAAATTCCAGGACACCCTTCTGCCGGTGATTTAATACACTAACAAACTATTGTGCACATTAAATGATCTATACTGTGTTTTGTGTGTTTGCATGATATAAATAATTTTGTTTGTATGATCCTAATTTTAACATTTAATTATTTTTTTCTGGTATATTATAAATTTAATGAATGTTTTAACAAATAATTAACCCAATTCATTTTTGTAAATTTAATTTTCAGTAACAAAGTACCTACTGTACACAAAAAAAAATCGTAGAACATATTAAACAAACCTCAAATAAAAACCTAGCTTTGATAAAAAAAAATAGTCTGGGACCTTGCCAATATAAAAAGTGTCAACTCCACATCTTCACTCGATACCCGCCATTATGTGACGGAACACAGCTAGCCTCAAAACCCAAGCAAAGAGTTTGCAAAGTTTGATTTCCTATCATCTAGAGCCATAAAGGTCGCTCCACTGTCATTGAACAGAAGCAACGAGTCCTGAATCCTGTCCCGTTTGACAATGAAAGGAATCCTTAAAGTTTCTGTTTATTTATTTAGTACAGCATTTTACTACCCGTTCGGGTTATACGCTAAAGTACTAATTACGCTAATTGGGAAGGTTGAATATAGGGAAAGTGAACCCGCATATGCATGGAGGGAGAGTGGAAAACCACCCCCAATTCACCCGACCGAGATTCGAACCTCGTCCTCGGCAATCGAGCTCTACACGAGTAGCGCGTTAGCTAACTACGCCACCGAGGTGGGTCTTAAAGTTTCTAGAATGTATTGACACTTTGTCTTTATGATGCTAGTCAAGCCCCAAAAACCCCATTGGGTTTGGTGTCCAGGGTTTACTGCCCACTCCTTTGACAAGGTTTGTTTGTATAGGAACTCTTCTGAAAGAAATCTGATGTGTGAATTTCAAAATCTTAAGTGGAAATAAATAGAAACATTATAAAAAATCGCAGAATATATAAAAGGGAAAAGATTAGAGTGTAGTACAATCTCTAGTGTGTCTTTTCCAACTAAGCGCAAATAAATCCCATCTTTCTTCCATTTGAATATGAAAGGTGGCTCTTTTCCTTCGTTGTTTCACTGACTCGCTCTTATAGACTTCCATCAAATAGTCAATTAATGCACGTCTTCATTTTGTAGTAAATAGAAACTCTGGATACATTGATATTTGAAAAGTAGTGTAATTGAAACATATATTAGACTTGTTGACACTTGACATTTTTAAATTTAAACTACAATTATTTACCTAATATATCATATATATATTTTTTTAAACTAAGCAATGTTGCCCTTATTTTCATAGGATTTTCACTTCCGCTTCTGATTTCATGTTTAAAATTATGTACCTCAACAATGAAAAGAGTTTTTCTTAAATTAATATAATGTATTCCCTTCCTTTCCATTATATTTCAGTTTCCCCACACATGAACACACGTATATGCACACTCATACATGCATTCACACTCTGTCACTGATGAGGACTATCTGAGTGTTCTGTATTTTGAGGGACGTCACTAAGAAGAAGTTTATATTAAGTGTAAGGGTCTTTTATATTTAATCTTTTAACTCCCCCAAACCCCTATTTCATTTTTATTAATCAATAGTATACCTTTTACTTTTATTCAGCCTTGCCATTTTATTAGCTTTAGATTTCCTTTTATCTCATCAGCTCAGAGCTTTTTTTTTATGACAATAATTACCACTTTTGTTTCAAAACATCGTTAAACGACAACAACACTACATATCACTAGTTGTAATGATTTTATTAAAATTCTAGTGGTTACATCTATTTTATAGCACATGTAATTAGCTTGCTTAATAATTGAGGGAGTCAGGGCAAAAACATGATAAGCATTTGATGAAAAAATATTATAGCAGTGATTTCTGGTAACTTACATCTTGAACAAGAAATTGTTTTTATGACTAGGCAAATCCTTGAGGATAACTAATATCGACAAACAATTTATTTATTTTGTATAGCAAGATTTACGGATTTCAGAGACGTTTAGATAGTGAAAGTATCTCATTTTGATCAATGAGGGTAATCATGTTTTTGCCCCGAACCCCTTAATTTTTGTTCGATCATTGGCATATTTGCTTAATTAATTAGACATTTGGCTATGCACGGTTTTTGTATCGATACACATATGTTCTTTTTTTAAATTAATTTATTACTAACGGATCAAAGTGATAAATTGTGAGAACAGTACATGTGTTTCGGAACAGATTCGGCAGAAAAAATCGAAGTGAGTGGTCTGGACTACTTGGAGTCTCCCGTGTCGGACGGGACTATCGAGGAAAACTTTGAGGAGGAACTTGTGAACGCCCCGATAGTTCCGACCGGGGAGGACAGTCTCACGTACACCTTCCCAGACGACGAGGAGAGTGAGGAGGACTACAAGGATGTGGCCAAGTACGGCATCGTGGAGGTGGTGGGCGACGACACGTACGGCCGCAAAGTCATTGTTGTGTCTGCGTGCAAGTTGCCTGGGAACAAGGAGCTTGACCACGGACTTCTACTTAGGTTAATATTTCTCATTCATCGTTATTAATTTATATTTAAAGTTGTTCTATTGCTTTGTATTCTGAATGTTCTCTAACATATATAAAAGTTACACTTTAAACTTTATTTTTGTGGGATATTAGTTTGTTGAAATGAGAGAGTAAAGCTTGATTGTAGCCCCTATTTATTCGTCCTCCAGGACAAAGATATAATACAAGGGGAGTATAAATGCAGAGTGAGCAGACAGGACACTCAAAAATATATATTATTTTATAATATATACACTCATGTTTCCACGGAAGGTAAGAATATTTAGTTAAATAATAGAAGTCAACATGTCAAGAGTTAAATAGATGAATGCAAGTTTTATTGATAAACTCACTCTCTCTCTCTCTCTCTCTCTATATATATATATATATATATATATATATATATATGATTCAATAGAAAACATCTTAGGTATTTACCTCGCAATATTATTTATAAGTGAGAATTACTATAAAAGGATTCTGAATATTTAACATAAAAGTCGGAAGGACTCTGGATATTTATTAAATCTTTCCTTGTTAAAAGGACTCTGAATATTTAACATTATTATAAGTCGGAAGGACTCTGAATATTAATTAAATATTTCCTTGTAAAAGGACTATGAATATTAAACTACGATATCAAGCCGAAAAATAATTTAGGTTTACAAAGGCCGAAACTTAATTTAGATTTTACATTATTGTTTTGAGAACACGTAGACCTGCCCAAGATAGATATCCTGCCAAGAGTGACTTGTCTTCTGATCTCCTGTCAGTATTTATTTGACATCATTTGCTCAGAGAGGGGGGAGGTAGGGGCTACACACAACAGACACAAAGAGAGAAAAGGGGAGGAGAAGGGGTAACGGTGAAAGAGGAACATGTGACGAAAAAACTCTGGAAAGCTCCAGAACAGTGTTCTTGGTACGTGGAACCATCTAGTGCCGGAAATGTTACACTTCACGTTTCCCGGCAGCCTTAGCATACACTGATGTTGACCCGGCTAATTCCCTCGCGCTCTCAGTCCAAACAACACGTTCACATTAGCCGGTTGTGTGGCGTGGGAGATAGTCAACTTGGGACGTACACAGTGGAATGGGGCTCGATGAGTTTCGAACATTATACTGTTTCAGTTGTGGTGGGATATGATTAGAAATAATTTAGTGTCCATTTTTTGAAATTCAGCATTGTAGCTTATGATAAGATGCTACAACACGTTCGTCGAAAATAGAAAGCAAAATCTGCTTCAGTGCTTCAGCAATTCACACGCTATATGATGACTCATGATGCATTGCAATGTTAACTTAAAAAGCTGATTATCAAAGTATTTTATTTTCTAGCGGATAAACATATATTTTAGATTATTCTTTTGATGGATGTTTTCAAACTATAATACTGTGTCTTACCACAATCCAATATATCGGTGCACACGCTATACATTAACGGATTATTTCAAATCTCACAACAGCCAACGAAGCTGTCTGCTTTCTTCTTGTTGTAGAGTGCTCATGTTGTCAAATGCGTATGCGCACTGATTTGAGACGGTCGGTTCTGAGATTTGATTGGTTCTCCTGTGCCGAACATCCCAGGCAGAGCGGACGAAGTAGAGATGAATTGAACTTTAGCAGAACAGCTCGCACCATTAAGGCCGGAATATTGTGATTGGCTTAGAGCTCTTCATGTGACTACGTTTCTGTTCTGTGTTGGTTTTTCGACAAACTTGTGAATCCACAGTAAGAGGAATAAAGGAAGAGCCAGTTCAGGACAGGATAGAGATAAAGGATGATCAGGAGGATGTTGGATATGTAGGTGGGGGGTAGAAGGTTGAGAAGAAGACCAAGGAACAGATCGCTGAAGGGAGTAAGGAGGAGTGTGGAGGAAAGAGGAGAACACTGGGCCAAGGTGAAGGGAGGAAAGGAGGCGGTGGAGAGGCTAATGTTCCAAACAAACCCAGCCAATGGCTGGAAGCTGTTCATGATCATGATTAATTTTGTTAATATTATTGACACTTTCATGACTTAAGATGGGGTGGTAGTGAGCGTGAGTTAAGGGCAGTATTTTCGAAGTTTTATATCATAAACATTTATTTGGCAAAAATAAATCAAATATTTCTTCTATAGAATCATAGAGTTTAGTTTTCCGCACATGCTAATCTCAACAGTTCTTTAATATCTGTCAAGGGTGTCCTGGAATTTAGTGACAACTTTTTCTTTGCATTTAAAAAGTTTGTCACCAAATGCCGCTATGCTCATGAGAGATATTCAAGAACTCTTGAGATTAGCATGTGCAGAAAGCTAAACTCTATGTTTCTATAGAAGAAATATTTTATTTATTTTGGCCAAAAAATGTTTATGCTATAAAAACTGCAAAATTAATGCACTAAACTGGTGCTCACTACCACCCCATCTTAAGTCAATGTTTTAGAAATAAGATTCATACTTCACTTCTCTTAATGTATGTGATGTACTTTAATTGCCCTGCAGGTACCTGATGTATACATTAGATAAATACGTGGAGCAGGATTACAGCTTAGTGTATTTTCACTACGGACTGACAAGCAAGAATAAACCGTCTCTATCGTGGCTGTGGCAAGCTTACAGAGCGTTTGACCGCAAATACAAGAAGAACCTCAAGGCGTTATATCTAGTCCATCCAACCAATTTTATACGAGTTGTCTGGCAGCTATTCAAAGCTGCTATTAGGTAATTCCACCTATATATTTTCTAATAGCTTAAAATATTCAGACATTCGGGCTATTGCAATGTTTTGTTTTTGTAACAATCATTTTATTTACCTGTACTACTTAATTCACAGTGAACATTCTTGGCTTTTGATCATTCTTGCACATTTTATGTATCATGATGATCATATTTAGTATTTATTGTAAAACATTTTAAATACCAAGTCCAAGGGATATCTAAAAAAAATTTGAAATATCCAAAACTCAAATTAAACAATTTTTATGAGCTATCTGCTACACAATAAATCAATAACCTCAAAATATGCTACATATAAACACATACAGGTTATTATATACTATACAAAACACACACACATGCATGAAAAAACAAGAAAAACTCAAAATACAAAATATAATAGCGTGGAAAAACTAACATATAAAAATTTAAGACTTAAATTGGTCATTGATAACATTTGTCACACAGAAGCGATGAAAGCCGAGCCAACACATCCCCTATTGTGGGAAATCTGCTTGCCGCCTGTGCTAAATTCCCCACCTTACTACATGTCAATAACTCACTTTATATGACATTCTTGACATATAATTGTGATTTAATAAAGATGGTTAAGCTAGGTTTTTAAATGAGTACAAACTCAAACTTTTTGAGCTTGATTTTTTTTGTGACACATGGCTGAAAGATCTAAGGTGTTCAGCACCTTGCTAACAATCACCAAGGTCAGTGGTCGAATCCTAGCTGGGTACACTGATTTTCCACACATGAGTTGTTCATCTTAATCTATAGATTATAGGGTCTCAAACTCAATTCTTCGATACCTCTATTCTTACTGGTATCGAAAGAAACGATATTACGATTCTCGATATTTACAATTCTTAGCTTTCAATGAAAGAACTGACAACTAAGCTAAACGAAAAAATACAGAATGAATAGTAATCGATTATTTCTATATTAGTTTATTTTCTGTTAATAGCAATGTATATATTTTGGTTCAATTAACGAACCTCTTTGATGAAAAGACTTGTTGTGTTTATGTTGTTGTTTTTATTTTGTCATGCTATGAAGTTGAATAAATATGTTTATTTATGAGCTCAGGAAAATAAGGAAATGGGAAAGTTTCGAGAATCAAGAATTGGAACCGAGAAAGACATGTTTCGTGACATCTCTAATAAATTACCTAACTCTTACCAGCCACTTAGATTGTTATAAATAGGATGAATTTTAATAAAATCTTATCTTGTATGAATGTGTTACAGTGCAAAGTTTGGGCGTAAGGTTATGTATGTAAATTATCTCCATGAACTGAAGCAACATCTCGACTTGGACCAACTCAGCATACCTGAACCTGTATTAGAGTAAGTATCGATAAATGTACCCCACATTTGCTCTCTCTAATTATAATGTTTATAAAATGAAATAAGATATACAATAAACCTGTGTGAATCCAAGATATTAAACATCGAATCACCTGCTCCGGTGGCCGCGTGGTCTAACGTGCTACTCTCGCCCATTTCAGGGAGCTCAAGGTTCGAATATCCGTCAAGTGTACTGAGAATAATTTTTCCTAAAATGGTCCAATCTTCCTTCATCCAAATGCGGGTACACACCCTCTAAATATAACATCCCTAAAACCATTAGCGTAATTAATATATAAGTGTGTAACCCAAATGGGTAGTAAGACGCGGTGCTAAAAAAAATTATATCGGATCCGAATTTTTGCATAATAATTTGATTCAAAACCAATTTTAATACTAGGCTAAATATATATTTTCTTAATTGAGTACAGTAAAAAAAAAAAGTTAGTAAATAGTGTTAAAATAATAATTAGATTAATAAATCTATGCTAACTTCTTTAAAATGTTAAACTACTCAAATGTTTGAATTTTGGATTTGAATTAGATTTCATCGAGTCAATGGATTTGAAATTTCAAATCCGTTTCAAAATTTCAAATCCGTTTCAAATCTTTCACATACTAAGATTTGGAATTTCGAATTGAATACAAAGCCTAACAAGATTCAAATTTGGATTCAAAATTTGAAGCTTCGCACAGGCTAATACTTAACTATTATTTAGATTTATTGTCATGACAATTTTTGTTGAAAACAATTTTTTTTTTTCATTAAATTTTGTAGTAATTTAATACTCTATGCTAGTATTGTATAAATATAGCTCCAAACATTTATAAAATATTATCAATTTAATGTATACTGGTTCAACACTTTGTTCAGTCTGTAGTGTGTCTTATCCACTGAGCTAAAGGTCCCGGGTTCGATCCTGGCATGGCCGAAAAATTTATCATTGGTGGAATGTAGGTTTCCCCCCTTTCACAGTGATGAATTAACGTCTGGGGACTGGATGTTGTGTCTGTTCTAGATTTAAGTTAGTTTAAGTCATGTGCTGATATAATCATTCGGTTCAGAAAGTGCACATTAAATGTATTAAATAAATATAATATTATTATTTAGCACCGCATCTTACTACCCGTTCGAATTATACGCTTAAGTACTAATTACGCTAATGGATTAGGAATTGGGAAGGTTGATTTTAGAGGAAGTGAACCCGCATTTGCGTGGAGGAAGAGTGGAAAACCATTTAGGAAGGGAAAAAAAACAGTTCACCCAACCGAGATTCAAACCTCGATCTCCCTGTCCTTGGCAGTCGAGCTCAACATGACTCGCGCGTAAGCCAACTATGCCACTGAGGCGGATAATAAATATAATAACTATTTATATTAATTATAAGTAAAATATTTTTTTAAGTGCAATGGTGTGCGCAGGCATGACGAACGTTTGCTGAAGAAGAACAACCGAGTGCCACCTCAACCATCGTCAGATTCTCAACAAAACTCGACGTTTCACATGCCTCTAGAAACACAGCAATTTGGAGTTTCACTTCAGTTCATCAAGGAGCACAACAACGGGGAGGTGATCCCACCGGTAGTCAGGCATTGCGTCGAGTTCCTCAGTCAGCCTGATGGTGAGAAACATGTTTGACTCGCACACTATTTATACTCCTCTGCAAGAAGGGTTATTCCTTTATCGGTGGGATGATTCTAGTGGTTTAGAAAAAAAAAAAAACTTATTGTAACATTGGGTAACGTTATTTTGTGTTATTTCTCAACTGAATTAAATATATCTTATTATTTAAGAGCCCTTCTCGAAAGGATTCATTTTCTCAACAATATTAAATGGTTTAAAATACTTTATTAAGGCTGCGCACTTATGTTTAGGGAAACCATTTTACATGAGCACAAGTTTTTTTCTTATGTGAAACTTTCTATTGGACTACTTTTATTAGTAGTATTTTGTATAATCTTGTGGTTTCATATACACTTAAGAGAAATATAATGTTTTGTTGACAGCTCTCGAAACAGAAGGTTTATTTCGGCGCTCCGCAAGCATAACATTACTAAAAGACATGAGGAATAGGTACAATCAAGGACAACCGGTAGACTTTGGAAATGATGTTCATTTAGCGGCAGTTTTATTGAAGACTTTCTTGAGAGAACTCGAGGAACCAATTATGACCTTTGACCTCTATGATGAAATCACACAATTCCAAAGTAAGTTTTTTTTTTAAATTACTAGGCCCACTGAAGATGTACGTATTAAAACCCAGTAACATTTTAATTTTAATTAATTTTTTTTTTTACCATCAAGTTTCTCTTAAATAATACATCTTGTTTATTATTCTTATAGGTTTACCAAAAGATGAGAGACCTCGACATGTAAAAATTTTAATACTTGAAAAACTTCCAGAAGACAACTATCGTGTCTTGAAATATATTGTACAATTTCTTTCAAAGGTAATTTATACATTTTATGTTAGCTTGAGGAATTTAATATTATTTTAGCAGACACTTTCTGTACATTTGTTTGCTCTCAAAAACTCCAATATTTAGAAAACTAATATATCCATGTTTAGAAAGTTTCCATAACATGTCTCTTAAGCACCTGTAGAACAACCCTTCCTTCTGTCCTCTTCTCATTAGATATTCTTTACTTAATCCAGCTTTGTATATATTTTCTAAGACGGATCCTCTTGTTATTATTAACTTCATTCTTGACCATGCTAAATTTCATCTCATTCCTCTTTCACTTCCTCATTCCATTCCTGTACTTCCTCTTCTTTTTCCCCCTCATACCATCAAGTCATCGGCAAACATCAGTTCTTTAATTCGTTTTATCATCAGTTTTTATGCCTTTACATCCAAGACCATTTCTATCACCATTAGAAAATATATAAAAGGGGGACGAACACAATATGGCTTTTACAATGAAAAGAAGAACACAGTTCACATTTTACACTGCTGCCACTGAACAAAGAGGTGATGGTTGCCTCTTAAAGAAAATTGATCGTCACCACCCAATCCCCCGACCTAGGTTTCATTCTATCGGAACTCATCAGGGAGGAGTGTGAAAACGCGCAACGGAACTTCCTAAAAGAGGAAACAAAAAAAAACACAAAAAAGGTAGAAAATGGAAAATTGTAAAGAATGATAGGACACACAGATAGGGACATGTAGAAGGTAAAACATAAAGGACAAACACAGGAAAAGGACATTGGATGCCTTCTTGTATGGATTCCTGTACCTTCTTCCAAAAATAATGCAATTGCCTCATAAAGCGAAAAGAGCATATTCTTCTCCACATTGTTTTCATTCATTCATTCCATCCATCCGATTCATTAAAATAATAAAACTTTCTAAACATTATGTTAATAACTTGATAAAACTAAAATATTATTGTTTCTCTCAGGAGTCTTATTATGATCATGATTATTGAGAGAATTAAGGCCAACAAGTTTTATCAAACCAAAACCTTTTTAAAAAATAATTTTAGACGAGCTCATGGATAGGTGTATAAGTACTTCAATTATTTTATTCTAAATCCAAGTTTAAGAAGACAAATATATTCTGACCCAATTTAATTTGGTTGGTGATGTTGCTGCAGGTCATGGATCGTAGTGATTTGAACAAGATGACGTCCTCGAATCTTTCCGTAGTGTTCGGGCCAAACCTAGTTTGGGCACAAACGGGCCAACTGTCTCTCTCCGCCATTGGCCCCATCAACATGTTCACCGACTTTGTCCTTACACACCAGGATCAGATATTTATTATATAAGTCAACAGGCATTGTTTATTTCGCGTGAGTACGATGACGGCCAAACACGCTTCCGAGGAAGTGAAATGTCTTGATGTATAACATAGGCACGTTTGTCGATACTAAGCATTTTGCAACGAAAGTTTGTTGGTTCAACAAGACGAGTAATGAAGTAAAACGTTGCAGCATTTCTCATTTGAAATTGCTCGTAACAAACACAAACTTTGGAAAATAGATTTTGGCTGTGTAGGTTGTACAAACACACAAACAAAAGGGTACAAATAACCAGCTTACCACATGATTCTGTTATGGAATGACTCTTTAATATATTCTTGTTTAGAAGAATAAAATGAACTGAAAAATAGGCTATATTGATATTATATTTAGTTTGTCTCTTTATTTTGTCCACTTTAATACAAAATCACATGTTAAGTTTATTACTTTTCTGTAGTTTCATTTTTACATTATTTTACGTTAAATTAAACATTGAAAGGAGGCAAGGCCTACACACTTACCAGAAAACTGTAGGCCTCACCGTTCACAATTAAAAACAAAACACATAATTATAAAATTTTCTGTTTGTGTTTTACTCTCTTCTGCTGAACAAGTGAACTGATGTACCCCGAAAATTTCATAATCATGTTTTTTGTTGTCTTTTAATTGTGAACTTTGAGGCCTAAATCTTCTTTTCAATGTTAAATTTAAAATAGCCGTTTGGCACCATTTTTTATTTTTCATTATTAATCAAAAGCTTAATTATTATAAACTATATGTTAGTTTACAGAAAACAAGCTTATTTATTAAACATGGTAACCTAACAGCTTTAACCAAATAAAACAAGTCACTAACTAAAATCAATTAACTTAATATTTTAAAGATAAAATACACATTAGCAAAAATAAATTTTGTGTAAATTTTGTGATGTTCATATCTTTAATAATATAGTTATAAATGATACAATAAATACCAAAGAATAAAATGTGTAAAGAAAACCAGTCTAATTCTATTAAAGTTTAAGTTATCTATTAAAGAAATATAACATTTTATCTTTGATTGAGAATTAATCTGAGTTACTTATATTTTGTACATAATATATAACATTTAAATACCACAAACAGTCATTACTTTTAAAATAAGTTCTTTGTGGTATGCCTTAGATCAAAAAAGTCATATTTTATGTCAATGAATATCATAAAAATATGTTTATGATGTAAAAGTGCAAAAATTTGT
Organism: Timema bartmani; assembly: GCA_902151455.1. Lineage (NCBI taxonomy): Eukaryota > Metazoa > Arthropoda > Insecta > Phasmatodea > Timematidae > Timema > Timema bartmani. The sequence goes on from CABFWB010001574.1 coordinate 95,419, forward strand.
GACTAGTGTAAATGTTTCATTGTTATATATTTTATGTGAACATTATTGTGAAGGGATGCTATGCTACATTTAAAAAAAAAAAAAAACACAGGGTTATTGAAAACTACACATTCCATTGGTTTTCATTTTAGTCTATGTTTAAACATTAATTTATATTAACCTAAAAGTTGGAAACAATAATGTATCTTACTAAGTTTTTTTAACTTCATTAAAATTGTATAAGTACGAATGATGCTAATCCATCCTAATATTTATATGATATTTTTTTGTAATCTCTCTTACATTAGCTGTAATATAAATATATCATAAAAAATACTTTTGATGTTTGAAGGGTTAAGCAAACCGTTTTTAATGACACTACTCAGCTTAAATAAAGGCTCAGATCATGCCAATACGAAATTTCACCACATGGAAAAAATGTAAAAGAAAAATACACATCTTTAAGCTATAATGTACTTTACATCCATTAGTTTCAAGCCTGTGGCCTTTTTTTTTTTTTATTCAAGCCATATNTGTTTCCAGCCTATGGCCAGGGTCAGTTATTTTATTAAAGCCATATATTTTCGACTATCGGCTGGCTAGACCTGTCGTAGCTTCACATGCCTTACAATCTAACTTAAGACTAGGACAGGCACAACATCCAGTCCCCTGCCATTAATTCATCACCACATTTCACCAATGACAAATTTTTCGGCCATGCTGGGAATCGGAATCAAACCTAGGACCCTTATCTCAGTAGACAGACACGCTACCGACTGAGCTAAGGTGTCGGAAGTGATAATGTACTATTGATAGCAATATCACAAGGTGATTCAAATATGTTTGACCTGCCGGGCTAAACACTTGTAAAATTATTGCAAAGATCCATTTATGATGTGCATTCTAATTCCATGTGTGTGTAATTTCATGAAATTAGCAATTTAGCTAAGATTCTTGTGTTAGAAAAGTATTTCTATTTTTTACTTTACTACAAAATAGAACCTCTAGTTTGGCTGGCTTCACTTAGAAATATATTATAACCAATTCATTGGCCTTTTTATGATTCCGGCTGGTTAAGAAAAGTGTTGTGCAATTAAGCAAAGGAAATATTCAATATTGTGCTAATTTTTTCTTATGTTAGTTGGTGCTATTTAAATTTATTGGGATTTGAAAGGATAAAAGTCCAGCTGATTTTTGTGGAGGTTCATTGCTCTTTAAAATCTTGTAGAGCACAGTAAACATCAATTTGTTGTCTCCTAACTCATTCAAGCACTTAATTCAGTGACATATTTCATTTTATTTAAAGAAAATTTCAGAAATAAATCTTGGGTGTCCAGGTGTCATTTTTCAATTTAGAGAATACATTTAAATGCGGTTATAACGGTAACCAACAAATTTAATAACTTGGCTATTTAATCCATCCTGATATGCACTTGTTATTGTACATTTATCAGCATAAACCCCTCCCGAGTCAAAGGTGGCTATGTTATCTGATAGCTCTTGAACTTAATTGATCGCTCAAATGTAGTTGACAATTTCCACACGTCCATCACAGATTCTGCCTTTAAAAAATGAGTGAAGAATGACTCTGGGCACGGGACAACTCGTGGATAGCTCACTGGTTAGAAAGGTCTAAATTTTAGGATGTCAAAAAAGTTTATATGAACATGAGTCCTTTTCCAAAAGGTTCCAAGAGTTATTTGAACATACATTATTCTGAATTTGGTGCCCAGTTTTGTCCTTATCACCTGGCGTAGTGCACCTTTGTCTGAAGCATCTTCACAAAATGTCAAATATGCAGACATGCCGGCTTCTCTGATTGTAATGCCACTGCTGCTGTTAAAGAATACAATCTACTATTTCCTATGCACATAATTCTGGAAAACACTTTATGAGCTGCAATTGAAAATGTGTAGTATTTTCAACAATCACAACAGCCAACTGACACTTAACACTGATGCACATGCTTCAAACACTCGTGCATTACATCAGAAGGAAAGGACAATATTGCACGCCAAATTCAAAATACTGTTAATTTAAATAACTTGTAAAAAGTTCAGGATAGGACAAATGTTCATATAAACTAATACTATGACCTACCAGAATATTGACCTCTCCTCTTGAAACACCTGTACATAGTTAGTCGCATAATAAGAGCTCATTCAAGACAAATATTAACATGTTTACTATAATAACCATATGAAGGGATAGCAATACTCAAAACTGTTGCTGGCAACTGGGCAGACATAACGAACATTAATTTGGCGAATCTAGACTTCTGATGCATTTTTGTTTAGGAGAATCGGATAGAATTCTTCTGATGGATCATTTATCACAGTTATCAGTTATTTTTATCTCGGCAGAACTTTGAAATGTGTGCAATTAGTTTCTGCTGGTGTACTTGTAATATGTAGTAAGAACCAGTGCTGTGAAGTTGAAAGCAACTTTGGGTATGTTCAGAATTAGTAAACATGTACAGACTCGGGCATCAAAATAAAAACTTATAATATTATGACAACAGTTTATACTTTTATTATTTAGGAAAATAATTTGTAATTTGGATTGACAAATTTATTCAAATACACATTCACAATGTCAAAGAATCTTCCCCATGAAGTCATCTATATTGGAGCATTTTATTGCAGTAAATTTGTTACTAATATACTTTAGCCATTTATAAAGGAGTCGGGCTCTGGCAGTAGAAAAATAGATGGATAGAAGGCTTGGTGTATCGACTCTACAGCCTTGCTAAGAACATGGCAGTGTGTTTTAGGAAATACAAACCTGGCTTTTTGTGGTCAACCTGCCTAAAAATGTATCTATGTTATTGGTATTATTTGATGACTAATGATATCTACCGCAAGTGAAATCTGCAAATCACATGAATTTGAGGTATATAATTATAATAACCAAGTAACTGTCAAATCCTCCCTTTTTATGTGTGATATTTATTCCAAACACATGCCTGTATGTTTCAAACTAACCAAGTACATAAATCTATTTTTTTAAATGGCACACAAACAGTATTATCAACACAGACTTAGGCCCAATATTACAATGTCTCGTCAAAAGTTCTTGTAACTCAACTGATCGTAAAGTCTAACTGTTGGTTAAACTTGCTGTTGTGTTTTACAATACTATTCTTATGTGCTCGTCAAATTACGCCCTAATGAATAGACTAACATGAAATTTTAAGATTGGGCCATACTGTAGTGTTGTTTTATTAAATTTGACTAAAATAAATGTTGTATTGCAGTGTTTTATTAATGACCGCCATATTACCAAAGTTGACAAAAAATTAGTCTTTTCTTTATTAACAAACTGTAGACAAATTTAATTTAACAGTGCACAAAAATAATTTGCTTGATTTTATATTTCAAAAGTTAATTTAGCAGTGCACAAAAGTAAATTGATAGATTTTACATTTCAAAAGTTAGTTTTTAGTATACAGCACTACTGGCTACATTAGCAGTCATTGAGATGATTAAACAACAAATCGTTCCAATTGTAATATATATTATGACACCACTTTGCTGCTTAATATCTTAATTTCAGGTTAGAGAAGACCTAGCTAATTGCCAACTACAGTCGAGTCTAGGAAACTCGACCTGATGTGGACTGACATAGTGTCGAGTTTTACGAATGAACTTTAAGATGCATGTTTACTAAACAAGGATGAATCACAGTAGAGTAACAGTAATGTACAATATATTATATGTTAATATAATGCTGTACATATACTATACAGAAATGCAGTACAGTACTGTACATATATTGTATTGATTCGAATAACACATTACTTGGCAAAATTAACAAACACAGCAGTTATAAAAACACCACAGCACGACTGTTCTACTTGAGTTACACAAACAAACTGAGAGGTTATACAGTTGAATGACCTTGGATTGTGATGACTGGTGCCAACAACTGTGTGTGCATGCTCATTTCAAGTTACACGGAATGTCGAGTTTCCGAGACTACTGTAATTTGAAATTTTTGGAACCTTGTTGTAAAGATGGTACTAATAATACTTATGTGTCTTCCAGTGTAAAATTATAATTTTCAAGGGAAAAGAATGCTCCTGAATAATTTTTTTTACTTGCACAAACCCTGTTGAATATTTCGCCATGTAAACAAAATATTAATAGTTGTTACTTTTATTGTAATTACTGTTATATACAGCATAGCACAAACTCTAACCTTGTTCAAAAAATTTATATTAAATTGCCGTGCCAATATGTGAAAGGTTAGTTTATTTGTAATTGTAACAGTTTTAACGAATTTATGCACTTATATATTTCATAAGCTTGTAAAAGAAATTGTGTGAATTTAAAATATTTAATTTCAGTCGAACTATTAGAAAGTTTGACATATTCTAATAAAAGATTTAGTTTGTAATTACAGAAAATTGAGAGAAAGAGATTATTAAATAATATGTAAAATTTAATCTGACAATTGGTTTTATTTCCCTTAAGGTTGTACACAAAAACATTTACAGTAGGAAGGGAAATGCGAGTACTCAAACTTTTAGAGCCAAGAGCTCAACAGCTTGAATAGAATGAGATTTGTTTGTACACCCTGAATAAATAGTAAGACGCGGTGCTATAAAAAAATGAGGACTTTAACTGGTAAATCTACCAGTGAAAGGTCTTAACAGGGTGGTTGCCGTCGTCATCATCAAATGTTTCCAACTTTTTGCTAGATCACTTTAATAAAATCCCTCCATATTCCTCTATCCTTGCACACTTTCTGTTATCTCCCATCACTCTTTGCCTACCTTGTCGTCTTTTTTTTTCTACATACTTCATTTATATCATTCTCTTTGGTATCCTCTCCTTTTCTATCCTCATTACATGTCCATACCATCCCTTGCGTGTTTGACTATGGGTACCAAAGTACACCCTGTACATCACTTCCTTACACATCAAGATAACTTTTCGTCTCCAGATAAGGTTTCTTACTCACCTATAGAACTACTGCCCTTTTATTAAATACTTTCTATTTCAACCAACCCGCCTCGGTGGCGTAGTTGGCTAACGCGCCAGACCACCGAGGAGGAAGGAGATCAAGGCTCGAATCTCTGTCAGGTGAACTGGGGGAGGGGGGGTTTCCTAAATGATTTTCCACGCGAATGTAGGTTCACTTCATATAAATTCTACCTTCCCAATTCCTAATCCATTAGTGTAATTAGTACTTAAGCTTATAACCCAAACAGGTAGTAAGACGCGGTGCTAAATAATAATATTTCAACCTTTCGATATGGAGCTGAATTTTTTTTATTACAGCCATTACTGTTTCCAGTCTGTGTCCTGGGTCAGTTTTTAATCCAAGCCATATATTTTCCACTACCAACTTGTTAGGCCTGGCATAGCTTCATATTCCTTATAATCCATCTTAAGACTAGGACAGACACAACATCCAGTTCCCTGCCGTTAATTTATCAATGTGAAAGGGTAAACCCACATTTCACCAATGATAAATTTTTTGGCCATTCTGGGAATAGAGCCCGGGACCCTTGACTCAGTAGACAGACACGCTACCGACTGAGCTAAGGTATTGAATTATATGAATTTGGTATTTTATAAATATCAAATTTTGTTAAAATAGTTTGTTTTCAAAATAAAACTTATTTTTAAACTTTTTATATAGACTTTATCCAACTAACAAAAACTAGCGTGTACATTTAGCATATTTGGTCGATTTAAAAAATTCTAACTACCTAACTACACTTTAAAAAAAAATAATTATGTATTTGGAAGAAGGTACAGGAAAGATGGATATAAACATATAAAAAGGGAAGAACACAAAATGCCTTTTACAATGAAAAGAAGAACACAGTTCACACTTTACATTGCTGCCACTGGACAAAGAGGTAGTGGCTGCCTCTTGAAGATAATAGAGTGTCACCGCCCAATCCCCTGACCTAGGTTTCATTCTATTGGAACTCATCAGGGAGGAGTGTGAAACGCGCAACGCAACTTCCTGAAAGAGGAAACAAAAGGGAGAAAATGGAAAATTGTAAAGAATGATAGGACACATAGATAGGAACATGTAAATCATTTATAGTACTAATAAATATAGGACAGGATATAGAAGTGGTGCGGGGTAAGGGGGGCAGTAGGCCATGAGGAAGAGCAATACACATGTGAATGAAGGGAGTGTGAAAGTGCTTGCCTCGGGACCTGATGTTCATGGGTTCAAACCCGGCTGGGGTTGACGGTATTTACTTGAACGATAAAAATTCACAGCACAACTTACTTCTAAGGGGAAGTTAAGCCGTCGATTGTGGACATTTAACAGAACCCTGGAAGGTATGTGAAAATACCTTTACCGGCAAAATTGGTAAGCCCTTTCGCTCTCGCTAATAGAAATTCTCATGAGCTGATATAATCAGTTGGTTCATAAAGTGCACGTTAAATACATCAAATATATATTTTTTTAATCTATTAATTCCATTAATCCGACACCTTAGCTCAGGCGGTAGCATGTCTGGATTGTATTAAGTAAACTAATTTTTTTTAATTGTATTTCTATATTTGTTATTACATTACAAAGGGCTGTACAAATGCTTGAAAGTATTTTCTGTTTTATGATTGTTGTTTTTTCAACTGAATTTCAAGTTCTTTTGTCACCAAAGCCATATTTGCTCTTTGCTTGGTAATTTTTGCAACTTCACCGATTAAAGCTTTGAATATTTTGGTTTTTCCTTGCAAATATTTTGCCACTAAATCAGGATTCTTGACTATCACATCTTCGCATATTTTTTTAATCTCCAACGGGTTAGTGATCTGTGCCCAGCCGTTCATTTCAGTAATCTGAAAACAATGAATCCTCTTAAAAGTTTTGAATAAACCTTTTTAACAAAATAAAACTTTAACCTTTTTTATGATCCTATTTTCTCAATGCTAAAAATAATTCTACTTATTATAAATTGTTTATGAACTCATGTGTGAATTTGGCTTAATAATTAACACATTACAGCAGTACTAGAATAAAAACTCTGACAATATAATTTTTATCTTTAATTTTTTTTTTCTTACAAATAAATATCTACTAAATAAGTTTAGTAAATATCTGTTAACTCATTCCCTGCATGGCCCCTGCAGCCATTTTTTTACTTATATATTCTTACCCAACAAATATTTTCTCGTTAATTTTTCTCATTAATATCTTTATTCATGGTCATTGTAGTAATGAACTGATAGCTTCATCGCAATATGAAGTATTGAGACTGGTAAAAAGTACAGTGTTTCATTGATAAATGACACTAAAATAACTAATTGAAAAATAACGCTGATTCACGCCCATGCCATGGAGTGTTCAGGCACATATAGGTGTTGTTTAACGCCCTCGCCAAGGAAAGGATTTATATATTTATATCTAATGGTAATTGTGATTGAGAAGATGTGTCACAGTACGAACAAAAAAAAAAAAAAAAACAACCTGACTGTCAAGAAACAAGCAAATGTGTAAGCCTAACACAGATTATTATAAAGTATCCTTAACACATTCTGTATGGTGTTCACTCTAAAAGATATTTTGATATCATTCTGAAGAAATTCCATAAAATATAATGCAATAATACAGACTCAAGTTGTTGCTAGGTTTCAATGAGCAAGTTCAAAATAAATGTAATAACACCCCTGGTTTCGTAAGCTAGTGCCAGGCTTTTTTTTTATACATAAAAAACTTGAACTAGTGATTTAAGTAACAAGGCAGTGAACCAAACTAAATGGGTTGAGCTCTGAAAGACCCAAGTAATATTCTCGCTTTCATTTACTATTCATTACACATTTATAATTTTTTAAATTATGATTGCTAAAAATGCAAGAAAACTTGGTATAATTTTATAGTAATTTGTTTTTAATCTAACAACAACAACAACAAAAAACGGTGCTTCTAAGTGGCAACTCCTAATGGAACTAGCTTTATATATAATATGTTTATTCAATATATTATAACCCGCCTCTGTGGTATAGTTAGCTAACGTGCCAGTTTCGTGTGGAGCTAGACTGCTGAGGACAGGGAGATCTGAGGTTCGAATCTCGGTTGGGTGAACTGAGTGTGGTTTTTCCTAAATGGTTTTCCACTCTCCCTCCACGCAAATGCGGGTTCACTTCCTCTAAATTCAACCTTCCCAAACCATAACCCATTAGCCTAATTAGTACTTAAGCGTATAACCCGAACGGGTAGTAAGACATGCTGCTAAATAAATATATTATATTTTTGCCACTTTCGATAATGAAGGAGGTTTTAGACACCTGGAAGCCTATATATATTACAGTAGAAATTGATTACCAAATTATAAAGTCTATTCAGATAATCTGGTTCCTATCTGTAAATCAATGGAGGAAGAGCACAGCACAAGATTAAATTGAGAAAATTAATAATCTTTGACAACAATATAGTTGTCATCGGTCTTGGGGTAAAGTGCTCGCCTCAGGATACAATGGTCATGGGTTCAAACACAGCCGGTGTCATTGGATATTTGAGAGAGAAAAATTTGTTTCACAACTCCCTTCGAAGGGGAAGTAAAGCCGTCGGTCCTGTGTCGATTGTGGCGTGTTAAAGAACCCTGGAAGGTGTGTGAAAATACCTTTACTGGCTATAAATTTCCCATGCTGAATAAAATTATCAAATACTTTTTTTTAATTTTTTTTTATAAGAAATCAATTCCAATGTTTTAACAATAACATGAGTAATTAGGTTATAAGGAATAACTTGTCCAAGTTTACCTGTACACTATGTTAAAAAAACTGTACAATTATTCAAAACGACTAATGAAAGGTGGTTTACCTTTGAAGGAGAATGAGGATTGCCATTTAGAAGTTCGTCCAATATTTTCCGTACTGCCATTAAATTTACTGTGCCATTTTGAAGTAAGTCGACCAATTCACCAAACGAAGATGAAGTTACATTACTATAACAAACAACATGTCTACATAGATGCAATATATAACTAGATACGTTTTCAATGAAAGAATATTCTGATATTTATTTGAATTTTTTAGAAAATTATCACGGGATAGTAGAGCTTGTGAGAAAAAATTAATTTAAAGAGACTCACATTTAAAACTCTAGAAATAAAAAAACAATAATTATAACCAGTAAGTTTAATTAGTTACCGACTATGACATGTGTGTTGTATCAACTTATAAGAACTTGAGCACGCTGAAGATGATTTTAAAATATCTATGTGATACGACTTTTCGATTCTAAAACAGTTTAGTAAATGGACAAAACTTTTATATTTGAGTGAATACAAAATCTACTTTGTGTGACTACAATTTCTCTATAAAGGTAATAATTTTTTTTAACGAACCTGTCAATAGTTTTATATTATTAATATATTTTTCACATAACTCAATCTTACCAATTATCAAGGTTTATCTTGTTCTTGTTTAGAGAAGTGAGAAAATCCATTATAAGAAGATTCGCTGCTATGTTTGGATTCCTAGATTCATTTTCTTTCATTACATTCATGAAATGTTGAAGCAATAAGTTTTCATTCTGAAAACAAAAAATGGTAAATTTAGCAATGTCGATGATAGGGAGACCAAGAATGTTACAAGAGGATTATGTAATAGCAAGTGTGCAAGTGAGTGGAGAAGAATGGTGGATCACATAACTTTATACATTAAAACGTTTTAGAGTGTATTAAAATTTGAACATTTTGATTTGAAAGTGAAATTTCAAATTCAACAATTATTACAAAGCTTCGCCAAGAAAAATATTTTTATTTAAAACACACATTTATGTTTATTATTTTCATCTTCTGCTTTTATTTCCATTACAAATTAGTGTTTGAAATAAAAGTCCTCTAAATTAATTAAATTACATTTTGTGATAGCTTAATTTATCATTTTTAAGACAAAATATATTATCTTTGAAATATAAAAGTTTGTAAATTATACCTTAATATACAGAGCTATGCCAAGTATAATATTTTATCCCACATAAAACTTTTTTTATTAATATTCAAACTTTGATTTGGCTTTGGTAAGAATTCATATTATTCGATTAGAATTGAAAGAGTGGACTTGTTGGCATAAACATAAAACATTTAAAATTTAATTTGTAACTGTCAACAAAGGTTTCTTTCTATTTGAATGTGAGTGTACTTGGCCTATTCTCACCACTAATATAATAACGGACTTTGCAGGCAAACGGAATTGCTCCCCGAGTTTTCGGCGCGTTTCTGCAGGAAGTTCAGGTAGCCGAGTCTTGAGTTTGTTCACATTCACAAGAGATAGGTCAGCACTTGTTTCACCGTCGGTCACAACACGTAGAGGTGGGAGATTGGGTTCAGGCATGAAACGATAATCCTGGTTGTAAAAAATAATCAAAGTACGATTAAAATATAAGAGAAGATAAAGAACCATATAGATGGGGATCTAAAAAAATTAAAACTAGGCATGCATGTGTTTCAAAATATTCTCAATCTTAGGACTTGTTCTCATTATGACGAACCGACACTTTTGCAGTCATCCAGCTGTCTGAGTGGGGTTATTTAAAAAAAAGATGGAAGCAAGTGAAAAACCCACAAGTTAACACACTAAGTAAAAAAGTAATAAGCAAGGTCCTATTTGCGTGAGTGCCTCTCTACTACTGGCGGTGGTCGCTACTGTTAGTCGTCACGACAAGTGCGACCAGCATAATAGACATTCTACATGCAATTTACTTCTAACACGACAGTTTCATCGGGTCTCTGCGGTGGCAAAAAGTCTGGTAAAAGTGTCATCAACGACTTTATTCGGGTCGAAATATATGTGAACAGTTGCAAATAAGTAGTACTGTCAATAGCGCCTAAGATATTTTTACCGTCCCGATAAATTTGTCAGTCTGACATAGTGTGAACGAGCCCTTGATAGTGGCAGTTAAATTCTAAATCTCGTTTTCAGCTGTTTTTAGCAAGTATTAGGGATGGAACCTTCAAATCCGTTAAATCCTTAAGGATATTAAATATTCAAGGAAATATTAGATTTAAGACTCAAATTATTTTTAAAAAAAAATATATTTTTTTTTTCATTTCTTCATTGAAATTTGTTTTAAAGCTCTAATACTTATTATTGGTTGTTTAGAACCAACTTAATTATAGAATAAACTCAACAACCAGACCCAAGACCATTAATTTAACGCTTAAATGATTGTAGGAATGTTATAAGAAAAATTGTTTTAACATTCGATGTACTATTTCTATTTTCTATTATTCCATTATATTTCTATTTCCTCTTAGGTTCATAATTCTTTCCATGATTCAGATTCAAAATCGATAGATGAATAAAGAATTGGATTTGTAAAATAGTGTATTCAACCTAACTCTACAAAGCATGTCAAAATATATTACAACTTTGATATAATATTTTCTCTATACAATGAGATACATTCATTTACATTACAATTGATTAATACAAATGAATTAAGATGTTACACTAATATATATATATATATATATAATATATATATATATTTAATGAGAAATAGGTACATCAATGATGGATAGAAACATATAAAAGGGGACAAAAACAATAGGTTTATACAACAGAGATATATTTTAATAATAGATATAAACATAAAATAATCACCTGTTTCTCTTCCTTATCTCTCATTGGCTGAGTTTGTCGACACTGGGCATCCCACAAGCGTGTTTCATTGACGACTGAACCGCCAGACTCCAATACACCAACCTGCCGATCTATTTCAAACTGGATAGCGTGAGCCACCGCACGGACACTACCGATATTTTTTACCTCTGTACGAACACCGAGTGGACTGCCTTTCTTGTGTACCGAGATATTAGCATCCACCCGCAAGGCCCCCTCTGGAAATAGTGTACAGAATAACTAGAGGTGAGTCGAATACACTACTTTACGAACCCAAATCTTATATTAACCTTCGGATCCCAAATCTCTAATCCAAATCATGAATCGTGAGTAAAAGAGAAAATACAAATAGTAAATAAATGTTCACATTCTTTCTTATAATCCATTCATTATAACATTTATATATTCAATTAAGTGTTAAATTACTGGTCTGGGGCCTGGTTGTTGAGTTGATCCTATAATTGTATAATGGTTCTGAATCACCGATAAGCAGTATTAAAGCTCTCAAACAAATTTCACTTGAAAAATTGAATTTTTTTTTTAAGGATGTGAATCTCGAATCCGAATTTATCTCGAATATCCTTGGGATTCCTAGGGATTTAAGGGATACTAAGGATTTGAGGATCCCAACCCCAAAATTAACAAGTTATGAGTGTGATGTAAGAATATGTATGTTTCGCCTCGACAAATTGAAAGCCTGCATTACCATCCATTTTGCAGGAACAAGTACCAAGACGTTCCAAGATCATGGATAGTTCCCGGACTAACGCTGCGGCCTCTTCTCCGTCTTGTAGATCTGGTTCAAACACAATCTCCATGAGAGGGATACCGGCACGATTCAGATCAATCAGGGTTCTAGAATTTCAAGTCATATATTACTAAACAGCCTCTGGTGTAAACTAAAACATGCAAATTATTGTTGAGTAAACAAAAACATTGAACTCGGAATTCAATTTCAGCTGCCACCATTAAGTTCACATACATACATACCTAATCACGCTGTTCCCGTACAGGTTAGGCAAGAAACAGTACATATAGCTCAAAAAACAAATCCATACTTAATCCATCCTCACTAACTTCCTCCACATTTCCCTATTCTTACATACTCCCTTCGCTTCAACAACATCCATACACAGAGTCATACATACGCTTTTATTCTTAAAACTTTTGATGTTTCTCTTTTCCACAGATTCGTCTACAACACAACAGTACAAAACATTTACCTAATTGTGTTAATTGAACATAATTTATTGAATATCTTTTGAATATTAATTAGTGTCAAAATAGAAGATATCGCAATACATGTCTTAATGGTGAATAACAATAATACTACTCTTTAAAGAGTTCAAATTCAAAGAAAAATTATGTTACAATGTATATTGACATAGAGATATACGCTGATGATGTTTTTAACACGTCTTACTACATGTTTGGGTTATACACTTATATACTAATTACATTAATGGTTTTAGGGATGAGGAAGGTTATATTTGGAGGAACTGTACCTGCATTTGTCTTGAAGCAGAGTGGAAACCCATTTAAAAAAACTACCCTCAGTACATCCGACCGAGATTCGAACCTTGATCTCCCCAGCATTGTAGGTCTGGTCTACTGTGAGAGAGATACACCTTAGACCATGCGGCCAATGAAGCAGGTTTAAAGTGCATATTCAATCGCAAGTAGGTGAAAGGGTGCTTTTTTTTTACACATGGTAGTTTCATATTCGCTCTTTGTGATTTATTTAATCCCACCCTCCTGTCCCTGTGGTTAATTATTTTAAGATGTTAGCCAGGGAAAGCTGGAATTGTAGTGTGCAACTCAACTAAACCATACCTGCTTCGATGGCCACATGGTCTAAGGCGCTACTCTTGAAGTAGACTTGACTTTCGATAACGAGGATATCAAGGTTCAAATCTAGGTTGTGTTAACTGAGGGAGATTTTTTCAAAATGCTTCTCCACTCTCCCTCTACGCAAATGCAGGTGCACTTCCTTTAAATATAACCTTCCTAATCCCTAAAATCATTAGTGTATTTATTGCATAAGCGTATAGCCCAAACGGGTAGTAAAACATGGTGCTAAAAAAAACAGAAAACTATGTCTATATTTCATATTTTCTTAAAATTGAAAAATGACACCTGGACATGGGAATCGAACCCGGGACCTTTGGCTCAGTACGACAATGCTCTAACCCCTAAGTTATTCAGGAATCGTCCCGTGCCCAGGGACATTCTTCACTCATATTTTAAGGCGGAGTCTATGATGGACGTGCGGAAATCGTCGGCTACAAATGTGTGATTTTATTAATATCACGAGCTATCAGATAACACAGCCACCTTCGACTCGGTAGTTGGCATAATGCTGCCACTTGAACAATTATTATAATTGTAAGAGATTGCATATTTATGAATCAAATAGCCAAAGCTATTAGCCGACGATTTTTGCACGTCCATCATAGACTCTGCCTTAAAATATGAGTGAAGAATTACCCTGGGCACGGGACGATTCCTGGATAGCTCAGTGAGTTAGAGCATTGGTGTACTAAGCCAAAGGTCCCGGGTTCGATTCCCGTGTCCATGTGTCATTTTTCAATTTTCAGAATATGATATCTAGATGGATAGTTCCTCACTAAAAAGCATAAATAATAGCTTCGGCTATATGATTCTATTTGCTCACCTATGAGCAACATCGTCATGGAGAGATCTGCCACTGTCTTGCTCCAGTTGCAACTGGTGAATATGTGAGGTCTTACTGTAAGGTTCTTTGTGGATTCCTGGAGTGAAAACTTGAAACTGCAGCTGCCCACCTTGTGCCAAGGGCGCCCTTTGTTGCGTTATTTGGTAACCTGCCTTACATCAGACAGGTTTCAAATTATAAGTTTTATCAGCATACAAATAAAGCTATTAATTTTTTTAAAGCTATTAATTATTGATTAAAACTTGTATTATAGAGATCTACGAAGACCTAGCCCAATTATTTAAGATATTTTTTTTAAATTAGAGTGCTTGTTAATTGAAATAAATTCACTACATAAATTAAATTTCTGTGAACATTTTAGATTTGTTTTATTTTCTACTCCCAAATAACTATATATTTTTACTACTAAAGATAATAATGATATTTTAATCCTAAATATTAATTAATTCTCAATAAATGGATAATGCAAACGACAATTTTTTCCCCTTGTGTGAGATGGACACAGCCATAAAGATCTTTTTATAAGCATAGTTATAATTAATAATAATAATAATTAAATGATTTAAGTCTACTTTAAGGTTAAGTGACTTGCTTCAATCAATCAAAATCTTTCAGATTTTTGTGATAATTTATCTATAACCTTCTCATCGCACCGTCTTTCTTAAGAAATCTTGAATGAGTCTTGTTGTGGCCAAATATACATCACAAATAATAACATGCAATGGGATCAAGTGTGGTGTTTCTATTAGTTCAGTCTTAGCATCTTCTATGATAACAGACAATCTTTTGCCCAATTCTTAAAGAAATACTTCTGTGCCACTTTTAGAAGTAAATCTGTAAATTTCCGAAGAATCCAAATATAATTAATGTATTGTTGATATAATTTTAGGAACAATATAATAAACTGGTATGCACTCACTGGTAAATCCGCATAAAAGTAATGTTTGCGGTCAAACATTGAAACTGAGTTTATCTTGCAGGAAAGAGCCAGAGCTGTAATAATTCCCGCTTCAACACATCTGCGGTTAAGAACCTGAAACAATGTTTTTTTTTTTGTTTTTTAAAGAGATATGAAATGAACTTTCAGTATGTATGTTGATTAGTTTTGAAGTCCATCTAAAAAAGGAGTGGGGAAGATTTTTTACTGCTTGAAAGTCACTAATGTGGAAATAACTATTTTCTTAGTAATACTATATTGTCAATCAAGTGTTTATAAGTATTTCTGATAATATTTTACTAAAGATTACTGTATATATGTATAGTTGGTTTTTTCCTAACATATTAAAAGAACAAAAAAAATTAGTAAAACTATTATGTCGTGGGGACAAGAGATATTATAGATAGTGAATAAAATAATAAATTAAGTAGTATTATATTCACATTTGTATCTTGTTATATAATAGATAAAAGTATTTTTTTTATAATTTAGAAAAAGAGCCATACCTACAAAATATTAGTTTCAAAATAAAACATTTTTATTTTGTAAACAGATACGCATTCAATAAAACCAAAGACCGTGGGTATGATGTCATACACCACCCTTGTTTCAGCTATTTCACCATCTTAATTTGTGAAGAGAATGCAGCCTTTTAGAAGCTTTTGTTTGTAAAGGATTTTTAAGTAACCACAAAAAAGAAACACCCAAACAGTTATTTTCATGAGGTTGTTTTTCAATAATTTAATTTTTTTTTAGATAAAGACATAAACACAAATAAAATGTTTGTTGTAAAATTTTTGGCTACCTAAAGTATCAACTCAACATATGTTCTTGCAGAAGGCATCAATAGCTCAATTTAAGTTGAAATTGTACTTTCTGCCTTCATATTTTATGTATATTTTGTAATGAATACAACTTGTTATGAATAAGCTATAGGCCTAGACATAAGTACCAGTATACAGGCTATATAAAAATGCCTAGCAATAGGTCTCAAATAAAAACAACATAATTCAAACCCACTTTCGTTGCTGCAAGGTACAACACGCTCTACACTCGCAGTTGACTAGACCGACAATGACGGGGATATTGAGGTTTGAATCTCGGTCGTGTGTACTGAGGGTGGTTTTCTAAAATGGATTTACACTCTCCCTCCAGGCAAATGCAGGTACATTTCCTATAAATGTAACCTTACTAATCTCTTAAACCATTAGTGTAATTAGTAAGGCTTACATAAGCGTATAAAATAAAAACAATTCAATGTGGATTCTTATATCAAATTTCTGTTCTCTTTTTTTTTTTCTAAAGACTAAAAACAAAAGTGCAGAGAATGGACCTTACCGGTAGAGTGCCTGGTATAGCCGCATCGAAAAATGAGACACTTTCATTCACAGGGCTACTAAATTGTGTCCCCGCGCCTGAGAAAAGTTTTGATACTGAAGAAATTTGAGCATGAATCTCAAGTCCAACAATGCTTTCCCAATTTGATCTGGAAACAAAAAGTAATCGAGTGTCTGTGACAGTTGACGTAGCGAACCTGTATTTCCTCTTTTGCAATGGTTCATCTTACTGCCATTCTTTCTTTTCACTTATCAACTGACCTATTTCTATAATCTCCCAAATAAGACTAGGCCTAAATGATGGGTTTTTTAGCACTGCGTCCTACTACCCGTTCGGGTTATGTACTAATTAAAATAATGATTTTAGGAACTAGGAAGGGTGTATTTAGAGGAGGTGTACCCGCATTTGTGTGGAGAGTGGAAAACCATTTTGGAAAAACCACCTTCAGTACAACCGACCGAGATTCGAACCTCTACCTCCCAGTCATCGACAGTCAAGTCTACTGAGAAAGTGTAGCGTTAGACCATGTGGCCTCTGAAGCAAGTCTAATTGACGCTAACAAATGGTGAGATATTTTCACTAAACCTCCTAAAATCTCTTCCCCGTGAAATTTATCAAAAAGTGTTCCATTACACATACTCAAACGAATGTATTCTGATGTTGGTTGAGCTGACGACACATGGCAATAACACAGCTCTATATAATGCAGCGAATAGACTAAGTACGATAACGGTACATGTAGCCTAATCTTAATAAAGCTAGGACAACTTTTTTGCACTAACAAATTAATCTTGAGGCTTCTTTCCCTTTGAGAGTGTCAAAGTTTATATTTGCTATTTCAGTCAAGAACAGTTCTAGGTCATCCATGTGAGTTCATCCAGGCCGCATAAGTAAACCCACCATTTTGGATTTCGATAAAATTTGGCATATTGTATCTTTGAATTGTTTTATAACAATATTTCTAATTTTAAGACAGTCTAACCAATAGTTTCCAAGTTATGGAGGCCCAAATATAACTTAAGTACAATTGACAAGCTTTGGCGGCAACGATGTGCAAAGTTAACAGCGTGACAGGAAATATTTTATCTCTCTATAACTATAAAAATGGATCAATGATTTTTTTTTCTCTCTTCTCTTTGAAGATAGTGTTTAAAAAATTAATATATTGTGTTGTAAATTTGTACAAAATATTAAATATAAATTAATGATATCAAAGGAAGCAGCCGAATTTGTTGATTTGACATTCTCATTCTTCTACAGAGTGGCGGATATTTTACCGTCTTCTGAAGTTGGTTCACCATGTAGGAGCAGTTACTTCACATTAGGTAGTTCAAAGTATGGTAATGGTTTGAAGTCTAGATACCTCTTGGTAGGCTAAGTGTATTAATTTAATGATACAAGTTTAAAAACATAACAATAGAACTATTGTAAATCTTATATATAAGTGTGGGAATTTTTCAAACTCATCGTGTTTTAGCTATAGTAGCCTACTGTTATTTCAACTTGAACCTAAAAATATCACTTAAGGAAATCCAGGAAAATTGAGGTAGAAACAGCTGCCTATCTAATATTTCATCTCAGTTAAAGAGATATTCCTTTTTTTTAAACATAATTACTTAATCGTGCATTAAATTTTAACTATAAGTCAACCCCCCTGTCTCCCCCCTTATCACCGCGCTAAAAAAAGATAGGAGAGAGAAGCATAGGCCAAAGCCCATTGTAGTTTTCCTAGTTTAATTTAACAAAAGTTAGGTTATGTAGTATGGGATAGGATTTATAATTATTTTTATTCACTTATACTATTTGCTTATACAGTCCTAAAAGTAAAGGGGTATTGTTATTTGGGAGTATAAGTGTACAACACACTTACTTTCTCGTTTTTGTGGAAATTCCACTAGTATATTTTCTTTTGACATGAGTTAAACAGCTTTTGAAATAATGGTAATATAATGAATATAGTGTATGTGTTGCAAACTTGTTTATCATTTAAGTTAAAGTATATAAACGATTAGATTTTTTTTAAATAATTCACACTTTTTAAAAATATTACACAATTTAATTATTGTTATTACAGGTTAACCAACACATTTATAAAACTAGTTTCTTGAACCTGGACCAACATTTAAAAACAAAAACTCAAAACTTAAGTACAAGATTAAAGAGAAAAAAAACTAACGAAGAAAGAATGGATAGTTGCCATTTTGGGACTAAGGAAATTGTAGGATAATCGAAGTGTACCCCTATTTATTAGGGTATGGAGATATCAGACAGTTAAAATAAGACTTGAATTTTGAAAAGGGAATGGTAGTTTACATTCTTGAGTAAATTGATTTGTGGTTTACATTTACCTACGAAAAATACCTTCTGTTCACTTTGAAATGCCTTGTGGTAGCGATACTTGTATGTTATTAATGAGTTCTGTTTATTTTAGCTTTAATTACCGGTATTACGATTGTAATATGATTGAAAATATACGGGGCAGTTACATTTTTGATTATTTCAACAAGAAATAGGTCTATCATAACTAAGTAATTGATAGTTACCTTTCATTATAAATGGGTTTATTTTTACTATGAATTCTATATGCTCTGCACTAATCACTATTAGATATACGTTAGGAATGGAAATAAACTCAGACATAAGGAGGTGTGTGGATAGGGGTTTGAGGACATAAACTGTATTAAATAATATATTACATCAGAAAGTGGCTACTAAAATTTTAGCTGTTCACAAAATGAAGACTGTAAATCATTCTTCCAAAGAGAGGTAAAATTAAACGGTAAGAAATTATAAATTTGAACAACCAACCTTATACAACCAGCTGGAATTAGAAACATATTGGGGAAGGCTGCCTATATTGGACCGACTCCTAATTTGTACTACCTCTTTATTATATACAAGAAAGTAAGAACGTGCTGCTCGTCTGGTGTCAAATCATAGTACTAAAGACGTGGCCCTAAGCTGACAAGTGCACCTTCGTCAGTTGCACCTACTAAGCCTGTGAAAATGGATTGCTAGTATTTTCATCATCTGATGAAATATCTCGTAAATGCCGAAGAAGAAATTGTGCACATATAACACGAGTAAGAGCTATTTTAATACGTTTCTTATATTATTGGAATGTTTGTATATATTTTTAGTCATGAGTCGTATACAGTTATCTTTAAATGTTCGGTGATGGTTGAATATTGTTTTCAAAATGGCGTTGTTTCCTAAATTGGACCATCACGGCTGCCTAAGTTGGACCGGTCCAATTTAGAAAACCATGAACACAAAGTAGTTCCTAATCTTTTTTTCGTCTAAACTTGTTGCAGGAAGATGTCATTAAGAGACAAATACGGACAGTGGAGGAAGCAGATTTAGCTTTGGCTGTGAATGAGGTTCGTTCCGCAAGCGTTGGGCTGAATGAAGCAACAAAAAGAAATGTTGTTCCAAAAGCGACATTGAAGCGACACATTAGTGGGTAAAACAAAGGTCCCGCCCTTGTTAAATCCTTCGGTTGACCGTCTGTCTTCATCAAGGAAATGGAGAAAGAACTGGAGGTACATATTCTCAAATTCGAAGAAAGAATGTTTGGACTAACAGTAAAATATGTGAAAAGCTCGCTTTTGACGTCACTAAAATACATGGATATGGACATTGTTTTAACGAGGAAAAAGGCATGGCAGGAAAGAAGTGGTTTTATAAGTTCATTAAGAGGAACTCGAAACTATCGCTAAGGCAGCCGGAAGCGACATTACTTGCCAGGATGAAGGATTTCAGCAAAGAACGAGTAGGAGAATTTTTTAATCTCTTAGAATATCTAGCGGATAAACATAAACTGAGTAGCACGAGAATCTACAATGTAGAGGACGACTGTCCAAAAGAAGACACAAAAGATAGTCGACCTCAAAGGAAAACATCAGATTGGGGCAACAAGTAGCTGGGAGAGAGGAGTGAACACAACTGTTGTGTGTTGTGTGAGTGCAGCCGGCTCATACATCCCGCCCATGTTCATTTTCCAAAAAAAAGTTATATGCACCAGAGTTAGAAAGAAGAGCTCCAGCAGGAATTGAAATATTGATTTCAGATACCGGGTATATACCATCAGAACTCTTCATACAGTGGCTCTGCCACTTCAAGAAGAATGTAGTTTGTTCATGAGAATACCTTGTACTGGATTGACACGCAACTTATAGCAAAAACCTAAAGGCATTTCTCTTTGTGTGGGATAGTGGAATTATTATGCTGCAGTTGCCAAGTCATACAACCCACCGCATGCAACCTCTTGACGTTGCCTTTTTTCGTCCCCTTGGATGGT
Source organism: Timema bartmani (assembly GCA_902151455.1). Taxonomy (NCBI): domain Eukaryota; kingdom Metazoa; phylum Arthropoda; class Insecta; order Phasmatodea; family Timematidae; genus Timema; species Timema bartmani. The sequence goes on from CABFWB010001574.1 coordinate 116,271, forward strand.
ACTACATACAGGCACAAGAAACTTTTTACGGCAGAACATAGGGAAACCAATCACCCAATATGACGTTGTTACCTTCCTTGCGGAAGCATATGGTAGAGCAGCCACAGTGGGCACCACCGAAAAGGCCTTTAAAGCTGCTGGTATCTGGCCTCTCAATCGTCACGTATTCCGAGATCACGATTTTGCTCCTTCATTTGCTTTGAGGCAAGCATCTAATGTCATTGACGTATCTACTCCACTATTAGGAAGTTTCTATGAATCCCTGAGTAAAGTATCGCCAGTACCTCAAGCAGCAACTGGCTCCAGCAATCAAAGAAAACAACAGAATGCCCAAGTCATTACAAGCACTCCTTACAAAGAGAGTTTGGAGAGATAAAGATCAAAATCAAATGAAAAGTTGACGGTGAAACCACTAAGAGCTTTATTTGCCTCTAAAAGTTCTGCAGCGGTTTCTAAGAATAAAAAGAAAAAAATCATGTTAGATAGCGATGACAGTTATGGAGATTTCGTAGCAAGTGATTCTTCTTCGGGTGGTGATGATTTGGTTGACACGGACGATTTTCAGGATTTTGATCGCAATGAGTTGAAAGAAATAAGACTATGTTCTAGTTTGTTTATAAGGTGAGAAAAGGAAAGATGTATAGTACGTTGGTCAGGCTGTTCCGGATAAAAACAATGCTGGTACCATAGACATTTCTTCGTGAGAAAGTCAACTAAAATTGAAAACGCCTTCATTTTTTCAATAGTGCCTGAGGTTACGGTAGTGGACGATTGTGACATATACATGAAATTACCAAACCCACAAAAACAAAGTCAAACAAAGCGTCAACAGTCCTACATTTCATTTGAAATAGAATTTAGTGTGGATGTTCGCTAAAATTTTCTTTATTGTGTTTTTCAACTGGTATTATTGTAATTTCCGGACTCTTTCAACTGTAATTTTACTTAATCGTGTTTATAGTTTCTTATTTTTAATAAAACATTGAAATTTCATAGAAAATCCGAAGTTTTTATCTTCTAATCCATTAGTTCAATTTAGGAAACCCAGTGGTTCAAATTTAGAAACCAGTTTCCTATATTGAACCGATTACACAACTCGAGTTCTATTTATCCCAACAAATTTTGTTAATAGATTTGAACATTAATTTAGCGCATAAGTGTCATTCAATTACATAGAAAACCAGGTACACAATTTGGTAAAAATCAGTCAGAAAACTTGGTGGGGGAAAAAAAAATTATACTGGTCCAATGTGGGTACCTTTCCCACTATCCTCTTTGGCCAACTATCAGCGTTCCATTCAAGATATTGCCAAGCTGACGTTACTGGCTTGAATTTTATTAAACGTGTTTAGTTTTAATATAAGGTTTGAGTATATAAACCCGATATTTTGAAAACCTGCTTGAATGGGGGTAAGTTAACAGTTATATAACCTTGGTAAGTTGAAGATCTTACGTTTGGGCTTAGAAAGGGGCAGTCACACAACTATAAGCTAAATTAAAGATATGGTCAGCTTCCTAGCCCCCTTTTAAAGGAAAGGTAGGTAATAACGTCAAATTTTAATTAGATAGAAGTAAAAGGAGTTTGTAAAGGGGCCCTTTCTTGCCAAACATATTAAAAGGCTTTTGCCATGCCGATGAAGACAATACCATTCAATCTATTGAAGTTGAAGTTCTTCATAATCTGCTTGTCATGCAAACAAGCTAAGCACCTTACCCAATGAGTTGAGTAGCTAATACGTTGGTAGGACGATGACAATGATGGGTTCTTTACCGATTTTTGGCTGCAGAGGAAGTTTGAGTGCTTCCTGAGCTCAGTCAAATTACTCTAGAGTAGGACGGCCTTGAATAACTCCACGAGGAGGTATCTATATAATCTTCAAGGATATGTTTAGATGGACTGCATGTTTAATATTGTGAAATCAATAGGTGAAGGGGGCCTTGCTGAGTTTTATAGTCCGTAGGATCGGGTTAATCTCCCGGCTCCCAGTTCTGAGTTCTGTACTTATGAGGCATTCTGTTGCTCTGACAGTCGTCGATACAAATTGATCCACAATAATATCGGCCTTCTCCTCCTTTTTATGCGGATCCAGCTGACCTTGTCTACCAGGTCTAGAGTTTTCAAGCTCAGTAGCTTAAATAGTTCTTGAAGCTTAGACCCAAAGTTAAACTAAGGAATTAGGAGATCGGTGTAGATACATAGTCACACGAAGTATATTATTCAGTCTCCTTATACTAGCCATTTTTGACGATAGGCATTTATATATCAGTTGAAACTCAGAGTATATATTTTTAAGGAAGAAGTGATCATTTGACAAAACATGTTGAATAATCTAAATTTAAAATGAAATGAAACATTGACATTAAAGTAATAAGAGTAGTACTAATAATCGATTGTTTTATTTGGCGCACTCGATGACCGCCATGTTAGGTTTTGGTGGTCACGTGACACGAGAACATTTGAGGGTTTGATGCCGGATTAAATTATCAATAATAATAGTATACTTAAAATTGTAATTTTTATTTTCGGAACTTAATTAAATTAGAATATCAGAAATGGATACTAGAAAATTGACCGATGTGCTGAGAGCTACAATAGATCCTAATAATCGTCAACAAGCTGAAGAACAACTCAGTCAGGTAAATGTTGGACATGTGGCTTCTGTGACCTTCGACCATTGCATTCTATAAATTACATTCCCACTAATCTTAGATAAGCATATTTGGCTATAACCATTTCTAAACCCATTCCTTCAATTCATTTTTAAAGTCTCGTGACATTAAAATTTTTAAAGCACATGTTTATTTAATTTAATTTTTTCCCCCTCGGTTAGCCATTATAGTTTAGATGTATGGCTATGCCAAGACAATGTTTAATCATTTCTCTCTAATTAGGTGTAGTATTTCAAAAATTAAACTCTTGTATAAAAGTCTTGACTATATTCGATATGGGTGTATTTTGAAGTAGGGTTATAACTGGACAATTTTTTTCTCTCTTTTTACAATTATCTTTCAACTATAGACTTAGGGCCTATTTAACTTAATCTTAAAAGTTAGTAGAGAACGCTTACAGTTTCTTTTGAATTTTTTTTACAACAAAATCCTTACCCCGCAGCATTAAGACACAAAAAACAATCAGTCATTAAAATATTTTGATTGATTAATTAGACCCTGAATAAATAATTAAAATGTCATCAGAATATTGAACATGACAACTTTGCATGAAAATAACTTGTCTCGGAATGTATTAATCCATCCAAAATTGTTTTATTTAATTTTCACTGAGCCACTTTGGTGGCCACATGGTCTAAGGCGCTACTCTCACAGTAAACTATACTGCCGATGACTGGAAGATCAAGGTTTGAATCTCGGTCAGGTGAACTGAGGTTTGTTTAAAAATGGGTTTTATACTCCCCCTCCATGCAAATGCAGGTACAATTCCTATAAATATAGTCATCCTAAAAACTGTTAAGTGTAATTAGTACATAAGCAGATAACCCAAACAGACAGTAAGACGCAATGCTTAAAAAAAAATTCATAGAATTAGATGGTTAGGTTAAGCTTATAAACACATAATACATTTTTAAAAATTTAATTAGGCCTATTATGATTAATTCTAATATAGGCCTATATTTTATTATATTAGGGTTGTTACTTGTTGGTAACTCTCTCGCTAGTGTCTCAAAATGTAGTTGTGTAGTTAATAAGTTAATTGAATTTATATAGGAGAGTTAAACAAAGCTATGTATGAGAGTTTGATTAGGCTAGGTGCACATTGAATTGAACATTATGTGTTAATACATGATGCATCAACACATGGTGTTATCATGCGTGTAGCTCCCTTGGTTTCTTGTTTCCAAATAGAGCATCGTGCACACTGCATGGATCGTGATCGAACAAATCAACAACATACGATAACACATTACAACACACATTTATACATATCACTCGTCTTCCTAACTCCAATGTTTCACGAAACAAAATGCATGGAACATTTTTCATGTGCCACTATCATGTTTACCATTCTCTTAAGTTGGAGAGGGGAGTGTGCTGGTTTAATCTGAGGCTGGTTGTCCAAACTAGTTTTTTGTTGTGTAATTAGTAACATGTCAGTGCAAACGTGGGAGGGAAACGATGTAGGTCTACATACTCTTCTTCATGAAGCGTCATCGACCACTCCCATAGTAACAAGGTTACGTCATCGACCACTCCCATAGTAACAAGGTTACGTCATCGACCACTCCCATAGTAACAAGGTTACGTCATCATTTTCCTCCATCTTGGAAAATACAGAAAGTTGGAGAGAAAAAAATGTTTTATCGTATTTTGTTCTGTCATGTTCGGTGACCAAAACTACCTTCACACAAATTTGTTCCATGACACAAAAACAATTTTGTTCCATCCTGTGTTAATACATAATGGAAGGTGTACGGTAGTGTGCATCCAATCTTAATGTTAGTTCACTAAAAGACTCACAATCTTGTGTTGGGCAAAGGTAAATAAAGAAATAATAACCTAACCAAAAAAAATCCATTTGCAAGATTTGAGTTTGCTATGGAAAAAAAGTAAGATGTTCAAGGTGTGGTTAAGCAAACTTTTAACGTTTCATGATAGTACTGTGTGAAATAGGTGAGTCGAGCAAGTATTTTCTAAATCGTTAATTAAACGGGTACAGTATTCTTAGTATATGGATGGTAGTCTTAGTATATGGACAGCTTACTTTTTGTGTCTAATAATAATAATAATAATTATAAACGTATTTAGTACTTTTTTAACCCCTTTTTTTAAAAGTAGGTAAGCATAAACGTTCTTGACCTTAGGCCTATATAATATGCTTTAACAATTGACTTCCGATGGATGTATCTGTTCGAATCTTCACTATATTTTCATTTCTGCTATAATGAAACCTTCTGTGAGTTTGCTGGATGTAAAATCGTTAGTGGATTTGCAGGAGTATTCTTTTCGTTTAGATAAAAAAGCGGATTAACCGGTAGGATAATTAACCATTTTCAAGAAATGTGTCTGTTGCAAAAGAGAGCAAAGTGTGGTCACCACAAAAGACTATTGCACATTATTGGCTCTATAATATAATTAAAGCTCTTGTCGTTCAATTTTACACATTTTTAGACAATATCTGTTCTTGCGTCAAGTTAGGTGAGTTGGTTTTAAATTGTGTATTACAACAAAGTTTTTTTAATGATTTTGAATTTATTATAATTGGATTCCCCACATTTTTATGAGTTTAATGTTACTACAAATTCTGTTCTCAGGTTTTTATAAAAAAAAATTGCATCAACGGTACAGTTCTTAGGTATTTTCCCTGAAGGCACAACCACAAATAACAGGTTTTATCAAGTTTGATGATTTTGAATAGTTATAAAACTAAAATTAAAATCACAGAGAAATGTAATATTTACTACAGTACATATATTTTGTGTTGAGTTATATTATAATGTTCATCCATGATTGTTTCCAGTGTATGGCGTTATTATTTTAATTGAAATTAAATGGCGTATTTGATTAATAATACTACACACTTTTTAATTTGTTAACACATTAATGGTTAGGTTTGGCTAGGTTGGGTTAAAGGACCATAATAATAACAATAATAATTTATACATGCAATATTCAAGGTTTGAAAGCTAGGTTTGTATTCTAGTAATTATTTTAAATATTAATTTGCGATTTTAGTTTTATTCGAGACATCATCTAACTTTCTGGCGTGGCCGTACATTTTTCCGATTTAGTTTTACTCTTGTGTGTGTGGTAATTTTTATTTGTAAATTTTCAAGATTCCCATCAAACAAGATGATGATATAACTTTCATTTTCAAGGGTTTTGTTTGCTAAAAAAAAGACTAAATGTGGTTGTTGTAGATGATTATTGTGTTTTTTAAAAACCATAATTCATCGAAATATATTTTGAGGTATATTACATATTTGCAATTGAGGATCACGGCCAAGAGGTAGACATAACTTAAGTGAGTTAGCTTTTTCACCTACTTTTCTTTACTTATTGATCCACCATTTTTTTTTCGCTAAGTAAACTAGCCTATATTATAAAATAGGAATATTTTGTTTGGGGGGAAAAAAAAACAAAAAAAATCATACATGGATGTGATTAGGAACATCAACCCCTAATTACTAAATCTTCCAGTGTTTGGTTACAATCAATCTTTCAATTTTTTTTCAGGTCAGGTTACCAATTAATTCTTGGTAAATAAACAGGGAATGTTAGGTCATTTTTGAAGAACATAGTCAAATTTTAAAAATTAGTATTTTTATAACCAACTGAATATAAACTTAATATTTTTCTAGATCAGCGGTTCCCAACGTGGGGTACGCAAAAATATTTGATTAATGGTGGAAAGAGTTATGTATATGACAGCAGTGCAAGACAAAAGATCAGTAAAAAGTTGTGAAATTAACTCATCGATATGGTGACGGTTGGTGGGGTTGAGAAACCGATTTCAATTTCAAACATAAAATGGTTTTTATAGTTTTTAATAAATAAATAAATGAAATAATTAATTGTGTGTTTTTATTGTAACTTTTGCTTTTTGAATATAATATCACATTGTTTTTTAATCCCATTACCAGCCCATTTATTTTCAGTTGCAACAAATAAATCAGAAATAAATACTTCTGTAGTACGTACGGTAATTAAACATTTTGCCAAAAATTAAGGGCACAATATATGGAAATGGGCTCCCAGGGGGTACGCGAGTGAAAAAAAGGTTGGGGACCACTGTTCTGGATAATAATTACACATGCATGCGCGTGCGCACACACACACACACACGCACACACATACACACACACAGAACTCCACTTTGTTATTGGAAATCTGATTTTGAATAGTGAAAAATCTTAAGACTAAATCTCTTGGATAGCAGTTCTGTCATTGATACAGTTGCAATCCAAAATGGTGAATAGTGCCCAATTCATGAAATATATTTTAATTTGACTTTTTATGTATTGTGTATGGACTTAAACATATTCAACTTGAGACATAATAGCCAATGAGAATGGGAGTATGTTGTATTTTAGAGTTCTCTCTCTGCAACTCAAAAAAATATTAATAATGTTATAGTTGTATGTTCCAGAATATTTAAAATTGATGTGTTAGGAAAACTTTTTTTAGCACTACGTTTTACTAACCATTTGTGTTATACACTCGTATACTAATTACACTAATGGTTTAAGGATGATGAACGTTGAATTTAGAGAAGGTGTACCTACATTTTCATGGGGAGAGAGATTGGGAAACCATTTAGGGAAAAATTACCCATAGTAGCCTACACCCAACCAGGATTGATCCACTATCTCCTCGCCATTGGCAGTGTAGTCTACTGCGAGAGTAGCGCCTTTGAAGCACTACTACTACTACTACTACTACTAGGAAAACTAATATACAAACTTACTCTATTTTATTCATAAATATGCATTCTCGTAATTTAGTTTTCTTTATTTTTCAGATCCATAAGATTATTGGTTTTGCACCCTCTTTACTTCAAGTCGTCATGTTGACTGATGTAGATATGCCCGTTAGACAAGCAGGTTTGTTAAATATAATCTTGTTCTAACACATTTTTATCAGAATACTATTCAAAGTCATTACTAATGGCTTGGCCTTTTTTCCCCCGCTAGGTGTTATTTATTTGAAGAATCTGGTGACCCAACATTGGGCAGACAAAGAAGCCGAACCGGGCCAACCTCTTCCGTTCAGTGTCCACGAACAAGACCGGGCAATGATCCGCGACGCCATTGTCGATGCTGTGGTCCACGCCCCAGACCTCATCAAAGTACAACTGTCGGTGTGTGTGAGCAACATTGTGAAACACGACTTCCCGGGGAGATGGACCCAGATCGTGGATAAGATCAGCATCTACCTCCAGAACCCGGATGCTGCCGGATGGACCGGTGCCCTCATGTGTCTCTATCAACTTGTGAAGAACTTTGAGTAGGTTCATGGTGGCTACAATCAGGGAAAACCTGGAAAAGTCAGGGAATTTTTGGATGACAGGGAAAAGTCAGGGAATTTAACTAAAAATAAGGAAAAGTCAGGGAATTAAAAAATACATCTAAAATATCCCATTAATTTCGCAACTAAACACTAAAATAAAAGTTAATAATGCCTAAATAAAATAACATTTTAATTTTTAGAATAATTAGGCCTAATAGAACTGTTCATGTTTAGTAGATACAAACTTTTTTTAATATGTGATCAATAATAAATAAAATCAAAAGTCATCATACACCATTAAAACTGGAAAAAAGTAATCAGGGAAAATTGAAAAATGTAGCCTGGAAAACCTGGAAAAGTTAGGGAATTTTGTAAAATATGTTTTGTAGCCACCCTGAGGTTTGACATTTCATTTTATCATTTCCCATAAACATAAAATGCTTTGGCTGTGTTAAAATAATAAAACTTCCTTTCCTCGACAATGTCCAATGGAGCGGGGGTCCTCAACCTGCGACTCTCGGGCCGCGGCCTGCGGTAAAATCTTTTGTGGCCCTCTGGCTCATGTAAAATATAAAATTATTCCAAGAGTAAAAACAACAAATATAATCATATATTTCACATAATCAACTAATAAAATAAATATGCATTTTATTTATGTATTTTACATTATTTTATAAGTGATGTTTGCTTTTCGCGCGAAGAAAATTACTATGTTACTATACAAATGTACTTTGAACCAGCAATTGACAACTCTGGTTGACAAGACTTGCTATGAAAAATCTAAAAATAGGGAAAAACCCAGAGAACATACTTAATGAAAAATCCTAAATTTCACCTGTCCTAGACAGGCCTAATCCATAGTGTGAGTATTAAAATGAGCTGAAATGAATATTTTAATATCTCTTCAATCCTAATATTGTCGGTACAGTATTGAGGCCCACAAGCCAACAAGAGACAGAAACGTTATCCCTTGGACCTAAAAGGTCGACGACCCCTGCCATACATATCCCTACTATCAGAAAAAAATTTGAAGAACTATTTTTTAACACTTTTATTTTTACCCTTTTCACTAAGGTTTACTTGTGATCTTGTACTTCTAATCCATTTGTGTTCTGCCGACCTTGAAAGAGACCCCTCTTGACACCTTTATTTCTGTCTCCACCCTCCATTCAACTGGTCTGATCAGTTGCTGACCTTAATAACATTTCAGTTTTCAAATGAGCCAATACGCTCTTTGTTGTATTCTCCACTGCCACTGCCCGCATGCTCACACATTTCAAAAACAACATCCAAGCAAGTCGTCCATCACCGGAAAAACAAAAACATGTACATCAAACTTGAAGAAACCCGCTTCAGTGGCAGTGTAGTCTAACGTGCTACTCATGCAGTAGATTACACTGCCAATGGCCGGGAGATAGAGGTTCGAATCTCGGTTGGGTGTACTGAGGTGTTTTTTTCTAAAATGGTTTTTCACACGCCCTCCACACAAATGCGGGTACACTTCTTATAAATAACCATAATATAAAGTTCATCAGAAAGGTCTCATGATTTTCTAAAAAAAAAACCTTTTTAGCTAACCCCCCCCCACCCTTGGTAGGTCATCAAATTCCCATGCCACTCCCCTCCAACAATTTTTTTTATCAAATGCCCAAGCCCACACTCCCCAATATTCTTTGAGAAAATTATATAAAAAATCTTGCTTTCTAATCACTTCTTCATACAAAACCCAATGCAGCACTGGCATTGTAACGGTACGAACAAATTGACTGAAAATTATTGTGATGGGTGGCAGAATTTTGTTTTTATGAGTTTTTGAATATTGGATTTTACAACTGGTAAGCAGTGTTGCCAATATCTCAAGAAAAAATTATCTTACTTTGGAAAATGAATTGAAAAAAATAATTTCTTTAATTCTTAGCTGATTTTAACATAATTTCCAAATTGTGCCACGCCTCCTTGGACAGTGATTCATGCCCCACCCCACCCCCACTTCCCGGGGGGCGCATCGCCAGATTGAGAACCACTAATCTACTAGATGGTAGCTCTGACTCAATTTGTGCTAAAATTGGACTTTACGTCTTTTTTCCCCTGTAAATTTAATTTGGATTTGTACCGCATTTGATCTAACATTGGGGTTGTTGTTATCTTTTAGATACAAGAAACCAGAAGAGCGCGGTCCTCTGAATGAAGCGATGAACTTGTTGTTTCCGATGATATACCAGTTGTGTGTTCGCCTTCTCCCCGACCAATCAGAACAGTCAGTCCTATTACAAAAGCAGCTCCTCAAAATATTTTTTGCACTAACTCAGGTACACATTTAAGTTTCATTGTATTTTTACTAGAGTCGAATCCATTATTTTATGAATCTGAATCTACAATTATTTACCTTCAAATCTCGAATCCAAAACTTGTAAAAAAATGATCAACATAAAGAGGAAATAAGTATTTAATAAAATAATATAAAATACAAATAGTAACTAAATGTTAGCATTCTTTCTTATAATCCATTTATTATAACATTCATACATTCAGTTAAGTGTTAAATTACTGGTCTGGGGCCTGGTTGTTGAGTTAGTATTATTGGTTCTGAGCCACCAATAAGCCGTATTAGAGCTCTGAAACAAATTTCACTTGAAATAAAATTGATAACAGTATTTTTTCATGGGATTTGAGTTTCAAATCCAAAATTTTCTTGAATCCTTGAATCTCCCTAAGGATTCGAGAGATTTGAAGAATTTGAGGTTCCATACCTAATTTTTACTTTATCTACAGCTCATACTGGTTACACAAGGGTTGTTTATTAGTACTTAAATTATTGTATTATGCATGCTTTATAAACATTCAATTTTGATTAAGGTGAAGGGGGGAATTAGAGAGGATCTAATGAGAAGAGGACAGAAGGTAGAGTTGTTATATAGGTGTGTAAGAGACTTGCTATGGAGAAGAGAATTGCTATATACCTATATGGTGTACTTTGTACCCATTGATATACGTGCAGCAGAAACATGGACATTGAATGGAAGAGGGACATAGTGCAGTATGTCCTCTGATAACTGCTCAATATCGGGCTTCTACTGTACCTTCGCTAAAAAATGCCAATTTTATTGGAGATAGAAAAACAAATGCTAACACTTAGAAATAGAATGTATACCTTGATTTTCTTACAAATAGAAATGTGTATCACCTTTTAGAAAATACAGACATATTTTTTTGTGGTCAACATATATAACACATTATTATAATATTAGTATAATTTTTTTGTAGGTATTGATAATATCTATCAAAAGTTACAGCTGCAGCTCACATGACCTGACGTATGAATACATGAATTTCGATAGAGTTAGCTTGAAGAAAATTAGCCAAGAGCTTAAGACAAACACCTTTGATCTTAGTATTTTCTCCAACAGACAATTCCACATTATTAATTAACCCTAGACCTTGGACACTACATATGTTTGACCTGGTTATGTGTAAAGCTACACACTAGTGTGGATGTGATTTCAAACGGTTACAGTATGTACTGCCCTTGGACCTCATCTCCCGAGAAGTGTTCTCACAATGGATGGAGGTGGTGCGGGCAGTTGCGGATCGTCCTGTGCCAGAACAGACCAACATTATAGATGAGGAAGATAGGGTGGATCTGCCATGGTGGAAATGCAAGAAATGGGCTTTACATATACTCTATCGAATGTTTGAAAGGTAAGACTTAATTTTACAACCGAAGATTAAATTTCACTTGTTTAGAAGATGAGCTCTAAAGAAAATCATCTGGTCAGAAATAAAGTTTTCAAGTAAAAATCATTGATAGAATTGCTTGCATTTGGACAATTTCCTCAGCATTTCGCTTGTAATGTTCTTCATTTTTATATTAAAGAAGAAGGTGCAATTTGATAAATCAATTGATATAATGAACAAAGAAGCAGATACGATGGCGTTACTTGCTGAGTAAAGGAAGGATTTCACTCTTATTTATAAGTCAAACGTGTTCAGGGAAAAGTCATCTGAATCGGCGGCCGAAGTTGCAAAGTTGAATGAAGAACATGTTAAACAGTCAAAAAAAACTGTTAATAAAAGTTTATTAAAATAGTTTGGACTTTGATTTTGCAAACTACGTTGTAATATCTAACATAGAAAATTAAAAATTAAATATTCAATAATGTAAAAAATTGTGTGGAATTTTGGAGATGATGTAGGGAGTTGGACAACTGCATTTTTGATTAGTTAATTTAGGATGTACAGAACTGATACAGTACTCACTTATTTATCTACTGCAATAAGTGATTAATACACAAATTTTGTCTGTGAAAATCTGTAAAAGTTCTTGAAAAAATTCTTTTAATCTAAATATGAACCCTGAAAGTCATATTTTTCGATGGAATCATTAGATTTCAGAGATTTAATGGAGTTTTTTTGTATGCTCACCCTGTTAGTATAAAGTTTCGAATAATCCAAACTGATTTTTAAAACTAATAAAATGATACAACACATAAACGTTTAACTTTGACAGATCACTCATGACTAAGCTAAAAATAAAATAGCCGGTCCCTCTTCCACTCACGTATAGCAACAGACATGTGACAGCAACCGGTGGGGTAACTGACCTTGGTCCACTTGCTGAGGTACACTGTGCATACGCTCACTGACGCACAGAACAATAGTAGCCTACTGTTGAACATCAACCATATGTCATGTCCCTAGTTATAGTATACTGTAATTGTTAGTTTAATTGCTAGTTATATTATATTAGTTTGGATAATCTGAATGGGCCCCTGTCCTAACTCATTCAGATTGGCGGGGTTTAAGTGTATGTAGATACACCCGAAAAGTTCAACCAACTCCACCGGGCATGGACTTTTTTTTCTTCTTAAAAATAACTATATAATTCACAAATCTCACTAATTGAGTTAATCTACAATATATTTGTGTACACTATACATTTTATATTTATTTGTAGATATGGCAGCCCGGGAAACGTAACCAAAGAATACAAGGAATTTTCAGAATGGTACTTGAAAACTTTCTCGGCCGGAATCTTGGAAGTTTTATTAAAAATCTTGGATCAACATAGGAGAAAAATTTATGTTTCTCCAAGAGTCTTACAGCAAACCATTAATTACATTAATCAAGCGTAAGTGTTGGTGCGGTTATAGTTGATTTGACTATGAATTTATGTTGTATATCACCTATTTTGTGTTGAAATACGTCTGGGCGTTGTTTTTTTCTTTTCAGTGTTAGTCACGCCTTTTCTTGGAAATTCTTGAAGCCTCACATGTTTGCCATTGTGCAAGATGTCTTGTTCCCCATTCTCTCTTATTCTGCAGCCGACGAAGAACTGTGGAATACAGATCCTTACGAGTACATCAGGGTAAAGTTTGGTGAGTAAGAGATATATTTTGTTCGACACCTTAGCTCAGTCGGTAGCAAGTCTGTCTACCGAGTTATCCTGGGTTCTATTCCCTGCATGGCCGAAACATTTACCATTGGTGAAATGAGGATTTACCCTTTCATAGTGGTGGATTAACGGCCAGGATCTGGATGGTATTTGGGTTCTAGATTTAAGTTAGTTTATCAATCATGCCAGTCGATTTAGAAAGTTCATTAAATGAAAAAAAAGAGAAGCATTATTATTTTTATTTTATAAAAGCTCAAACTGCAATAATCACTATTATCTACCTTACAATGTACAGTGTTTCTACACTATCTTATTAAACATTTTCAAGTCACTATGCACTAATACAGAGTAGAGATTAAAGTACCTTTGAAGTGTGTATAGTGATATTAAAAAGTCTTACCTAACCCATCCATCCATCCAAGTTGTTCCCCTTCCATATGATTCATATTATTTTACAGTTTTCTTATCTGCAAATCTGTAGTATATTTTTCCATTTCAGATATATTTGAAGACTTTGTTTCACCTGTGACAGCTGCTCAGACACTTCTGCACTCGTGCTGTAAGAAACGTAAAGACATGTTGCAAAAAACCATGCATTTTGTTATGCAAGTCCTCACCTCACCAAATGCAGATCCTCGACAGAAAGATGGCGCTTTGCACATGGTAATGCTATTATGTTTGTTTTATGTGATGTTGTTAACTCATGAGTTTGCACCAGGGCTCGCAATGCGGCCAAGAAAATCAATGAATAAATTTTAGTTTAACTAGATGTGGCTGGTCAACATCAAAACTAAGTACCAAATAAAATTTAAAGCTTTGGTGTTTGATTTGGTTTAATCCCTTAAGTTTTTTCACCTGTGTTTGTGAGTCTTTATTGTAAATACTTCTTCTTTTCAATTTTTGATGTTTGTCAATGTGACAGAATATTTTTGTAACTCTTTTTTTCTTTTATTTAATTAAGGGCTATATATACTATTTTTCTGTGAAACTTACTTATCTCAACATATAAAGTTGTGCAATATTTTTTATAACAACACTTATCTATATTATATGTTTGGAAGAAGGGACAGGAAAGATGGATAGAAAACATATAAAAAGGAACAAACACAAGATGGCTTTAACAATGACAAGAAGACACAGTTCACACTTTACATTGCTACTACTGGACAAAGAGGTAATGGCTGCCTCGTGAAGAAAATCTGTCGTTACCGCCCAATCCCCCGACCTAGGTTTCATTCTATCTGAACTCATCAGGGAGGAAGTGAGAAATGCGCAATGCAACTTTCTAAAAGAGAAAACAAAAAAAAAACACAAAAGGGAGAAAAAGAAAATTAGTAAAGAAAATTAGGACACTTAAATAGGAACATGTTAAAGGAACAAAAAAGTTAAGGACACACCTGTACTTTCTTCCCAATACATATACTAAGTCACTCAAAAAAATCGAAAAGAGTTTTTCCTTAAAGAAATATATTAAAACTTAATATTATGAGGTGTATTTGTTAATAAAGTTTTATGATGATTGTAGAAAGTGTGTTTTGGTGGCAGGTGGGCGCAGTAGCGGATGTATTGCTCAAGAAGAAAGTGTATAAAGAGCAAATGGACAACATGTTGTGCCAGTACGTGTTCCCGGAGTTTGGTAGCCCGCGAGGCCACATGCGGGCCAGAGCTTGCTGGGTGTTGCACTACTTTAGTGAGATCAAGTTCAAGCAAGAGGCAGTGCTTGCCGAGGCGGTACGCCTCACCACCAACGCTCTGCTCACAGACATGGACCTTCCTGTCAAAGTAGAGGCGGCCATTGCTCTGCAGATGCTGCTCAATGCACAGGACAAGGTGCAGAAGTACGTGGAGCCGCAGGTAGGTTATATTCCTGATTTTTTAACATCAACCCTTTAGCTCGGCCTCATTCCGTTAAAGCACAATTCTCAATTTTAAGTATGAGTGCAAGAAAACTTTGAAAAAAAACTGTTTTGGCAACTACAAAGCTTTACCAATAAAATTATTGAAGATTAATAAATATGTTTATTTTCAATTTTTGAAATTTTCTGTTATGTGAATAACAAAATTCACATGACAAAAAATTGCTCTAAACGAATTGTATGTTATATTTAATTAATTTATCATCCTAATTCAGTAATTTGTTAAACTTTTGTAAATAATATTTATTGCCTACAATTAAAGTAGATTAAAATGCACAATATGTTTACATTAAAAAATATTCAAACTTCAATTAGACTTCGGGAATATTTCAAATAATTCATTTGGGTCTCGCTTCAAACTGAAAAATGGATTTGGCAAACCCCTATTTTTAAGATATTATCCAACAGCAATAATAAGTTGACATTTCTGATGTGAAAATAAAACTGTATTGAAATATTACAATTACAATAATAAATACAAACTATATACATTTCTTAGCAAGCTATAATCAATCGTGCCCCTAAATAATACCATTCATGACAAATCGTGTACGTTTGAGAGCTACATATAATTCATTAATAGAAGTGGATTAGATCTTGAATGAGAAAATGTCTGGAATTCATCCATTCCCGAAAGCTGGGTGGGGTTGACTTTTCCTTTTAAGTTTTGGGCATGAAAACCCTTAAAGGATTATTATAATCCTAAGTAACATTGGGTTTTCAATCCCAGATAACAGTTAAGGAGTTTCAGACCTAGATAAAATTGTGCCTTTTCACACTTAGAGAACATTTAAGAGGTGTCAAAACATATTTTGTAGTATTTTTTATACTCTTCGGATAATTAGATAAGTTAAAAATAATTTCCATAAAAAATATAATAAAACTATTTGATTTCTGTAATTCAATATTTATTCAAAATTTTGCTATTTGATTCAATAAAAAATACTATTTGCACCCCTTATCTATATAATGTTTTTATTATGTTACTATGGTATTTTATTATTTAAATTACTTACATTTAATAATATTATTTTATTATATATAGAAGAAGGTACAGGAAAGGTGGATAGAAACATATAAAAGGAACAAATACAAAATGGCTTTAACAATGAAAAGAAGAACACAGTTCACACTTTACATTGCTGCCACTGGACAAAGAGGTAGTGGTTACCTCTTTGTCCAGTGGCAGCAATGTAAAGTGTGAACTATGTTTTTCTTTTCAATCTAAAAGCCATTTTGTGTTTGTTCCTTTTATATGTTTCTATCCACCTTTCCTGTACCTTCTTCTATATATAATACAACTACCTCATAAAGCGAAAAGAGGTTTTCCTTATAGAGTTACGTTTAATAATGCTATAGCTTTTACAAGTCTTGGCATATTAGTTTAAAATTTAATATATATCTTTAATCAAAAATTACTCTACAGTGTAATATTTATAATTTCTCATTCCTGTTTTGATCTGACTTTTTTTCTTTTTTGTCCCTTTCCTGTCACACAGTAAAAATGTCATTCTCACCCATCCCTTTAATTAACTATATAATTTTTTTTATCTGTTCTTAGATTAAGCCTATCACCTTGGAGTTATTGAAGATTATTCGAGAAACTGAAAATGACGATTTGACAAGTGTGATGCAGAAAATTGTCTGCACATACACAGAACAGCTCATGCCGATTGCTGTGGAAATGTGTCAGCATTTGGTAAGATAAACTCTTTATGTTGAGTAATATTCCATTTGCATTAAAATCCAGATACAAAATAACTTATCGGAACCATGCTAGAGCCAATCAATACAGGGAACTCATGTTTTCCAGGTCAGTTTATAAATCCTGATCGCACTGCTGGAAAACATTTAATATAGTAGGTAATCATAATCATCAACGGTTTTCATTCAACCTGTGGCCGGGTCAGTTTAGTAAAATGCCTCCATCCTCCTCTGTCCTTCCAGCACTCTTCCTCCTTTGATTTCTTTCAGTCTTCTTCTTTCATTAGAGCACTTTGTTATCTGCTCCTCCCATCTTTTTCTTGGCCTCCCCTACGGTATTTTCCCCACATACTTGATTTCTAATTGATAAAAAATTAAAATTCCTGGGTTATTTGTAAAAAAAGAAAAAAACATTAAGTAAAATTGATAAGTTACTGCTAGTTATGAAAGCTATTTATAATCTTATGGGTGGTCATTCATGAATGATTATGATAACTTCTGAGTGTCAAATGTGAGTTCCTAGATGACTAGAGACTGGGGATATGCGAAAACTTTGACTTCGCTTTGAATATTCATTTGCTTCGGCTTCAATTCAAAAGCAAAATTCCAGATTTGACCATTACGAAGTTAAAACCTATATTTATATATTTCCCCCCCATTTTCTTCTGTTATTTCTATTACAAACAAGTGTTAGCATAAAAAGAAATCTACGTTAATCAAATTACATTTTGTATGAAAGTAACTTAATTTTTTCATTTTAAGACGAAATATATATTGATGTTTGAAATAGAGCTTGATTTAATACCTAAATTTACATAGCTATGCAAAGTATTATATTTTTATCCAAAATTAAACTTTTAAAATATTCAAACTTCGATACGATTTCGGGAATATCTCATTTGATTTGATTCAACTCTGCTTTGAATTTAAAAAGTGGACTTCACACACCGTTCGAAGACCAATCCAATACCCACAATTTCTTCCGCAGTGAACCCAAGAGTTATCCAAAGGCCATGTCAGTACAAGGAACGCTGTGTCAAATATTTTCACTCTCCTTTCTCTTGGCCCCTTTCTTAAACTTTGTTGGGCAACATACGATTTCAAAGTTTGAGGAGCTTTAATCTACTACCACACTTTTTCAGTTTGGATGATCACATGATATGGATTTGCAGTAAGAAACACCAAAGCTACAATCCTTAGGTTCACCTTAAGTGTGTCCTTAGATATTTTCTTTTGTCCACCATGATTTGGTTGACCTTGGTTCAGTTGGGAATAAAGAATCTTTTTAGGCAGGCGGAGGTCGGGGCATGCGAATGTGTCCAGCTCATCAGAGTTGACAATTGAGGACCATTGGTTCAATGCTGATGGTTTTAACTTTTAATTAAGAAGATGTGCAAGCTAGTACCCAATCCGCTCACACTAATAGGGCACTTTATGCGGTCATAGAGGGGATGGTCAAATAGTCGGAGGGCTTATAACCGTGGTTTAGGAGTTGGCCTTCTGCTGAAGAAAGGGACTGACTGACATAACCTGAAAATTACATATTGATATGGATTTTGTTTTTAATTGTGAACTTTTGAGGCCTGCAGTTTTCTGGTAAGTAGTTGTTGTGTAGGCCTTGACCTTCTGTCCTCCTTTCAGTGTTTCATTTGAAATCCTTGTTTGGCATAATTTTCCCTTTGATTAGTATGGACGTGAAAAAGATAGGGTGCAGTGAAATGGACTAAATAGAACTAGCTCAAGATAGGGTTAGGGTGTAATGAGGTGGACTGGATATAACTAGCTCAAGATAGGGTTAGGATGTAATGAGGTGGACTGGATAGAACTAGCTCAAGATAGGGTTAGGATGTAATGAGGTGTACTGGATAGAACTAGCTCAAGATAGGGTTAGGGTGTAATGAGGTGTACTGGATAGAACTAGCTCANGACTGGATATAACTAGCTCAAGATAGGGTTAGGGTGTAATGAGGTGGACTGGATAGAACTAGCTCAAGATAGGGATAGGGAGCGTAATTTTTTAAGTGTGACGATATACTTTTGGGTTCCTTTTAAGTAATATTAGAAATTATCAGTCACTATTCCTATTCTAATAATGAGATCGTAATTGATATGGATATATTAATGTGAACTTTATCAACTATCTGATAATATCAGCACATGACCTACAAACTTGCTTAATCCTATAAAATACACAGTACTAAGATCCCCTAGCGTAAATTCATCACCTATTGTAAGTTATTCATTAATGTCGGGAATAGAACCTGGAACTCGTTAGCTCAAAGTAAGATTTACTCCCTATAAATGAGTATTTTAATGTTTAGATTTTTTAAGAAACATAAGGCCTTTAACCTTTTTTAAATTGTTTTAATAATGAATCCATTTCTTGATTTTGCAATACAATTATAAAAATGTTAGGCTTTATTCACTATTATATCAATATTCGGTACATGTAGAGATGTTTTCTCTGTCTTAAGATATTATCTGTGACTTTTATGTGGCGCTATCATTGATCTCTATAATATAACTGGATGGACATCTATGGCTGAAATTTTTGAGGTGTCGTCTGCATACTATTGTGTAAGAGAGATAAAATTATTCAAGTATCTCTTTCTTTCTTACACCCATACAAGGCAATGTAGCATTTTTACACCGTTCATTAATTTGATTGGATATATGAGATACATCAATGTGTGATTAGTTAAATTAAATAAATATGTTATTAAAAGCTTTGAAGAGCATATCAAAGTTCGAAACTGCCTAGTTTTTTCTTTAAATGAGTTGATGTAGCCTAATATATACAATGATTTTTGAAGGAAGCTCGCTTGTAAGGCTTTATCTCGTACCAGAAATCTATCCTATAGTTGTGTTTAGTTTGGATAAAAGACCTTCCAGAAGTAAATTTCTACTTCCGTTCTAAATGGTCGTCTATCCTTACAAAATATTATAATATAATGATATAATATTGTAATCCATCTCCCACACTAGAGGGATTCAAGTTTTAAAAAAATAAAAAGGGAAAGCGAATGATAGAGTGAGCAGGGGAGATAAATGTGCATAAAAATGCTGGCTATGTCACAAAATACCCAGCACACGCAATTTAGAGTTATTGCGGACAAGCCCTCACAGCCCTTCTTAAACATGGATAACTCGTACCCAGGAACACGACATATCATTAATATTAATTACCACAAGTAATTAATGTAACTTATAATAACGAACGAAGGATGATAGATTAGAGGGAACACTAACACCTTTAGTAAACAGTAGTTTATTTATTTCTTTTTTTTTTTGTATATATTTTTTTTCCCCAAGAAACAACGAGAATAACAATATATGTGTGTGTGTGTGTGTGTGTGTGTGTGTGTGTGTGTGTGTGTGTGTGTGTGTGTGTGTGTGTGTGTGTGTGTGTGTGTGTGTGTGTGTGTGTAGACACTGTATATTT
>CABFWB010001574.1:137585-151600 GCA_902151455.1 Timema bartmani
AGCCCAAAAAAGAATTTTGAAAAGTTAAAGATTACGTCGAAAATGAATTTAGCTTACATTGTCAATTCAGGTGCGATCGCCTGGTCAAGCGACCTCCTAAGCCAACCCAAGAATGGCATATAATTCACACGATCCTTCTTATATACAAAACACAGCTTGCAGAACACGGAACGTCACAAGGGAGGAAAACCAAAGATCATAGATAGGGAGTAGAACATTCGACGAGCATCTAGATGATCGTAGAAGCAGGGTCGTGGAACTGGCGGGGTGTTTCTTCTTTTCCACCTAAGGTCTTTGGTTCTGGTCAACCGTGCTATGCGTGTTGGCCAGCGCGCCTCAGTATGTTGGGGGCTGTTGAGTCGACCAGGTGTGCGTGTATAAGTGGGCCGGACATGTTTACACTAGAGTTGGCAGCAGAACGCATCAGTAGAATAGGGTAAGTCCATGATTTTCTGTATTATTGTAGTTAGCCAGCGGCTAATGCTACAATATGATATAATATATATGATAGTATTCTGGCACGAAATAAAGCCTTACAGATTGGAATTATTACTAAAATCAGGGTTTAGTAGATACTGTACTTACTACAAACGTATAACCTTATTTATCATTTGAACGTAAGACTTCTACACAAAGTATGGCATTCAAAAAAATTTAATACAGTTTTTAGCTAACTTGTTTCATTATAGCTATCGAACTTTCAACATAATATGGTTTCTGAAAGATATGAGCCAACTTTAAAAAAAAATGGTATTATAATAATACTTTCCACAAGGCTATAACCTAAGTGATAGTTTGAATGTATGGCAACTCTACAAAGTTTGTCAATCAAACAAATGTAATCAAGTTTTAATATACCTTATTCCTTATATTTATCGAACTCTCAATATAAAATGGTTTCTGAAACCAATATACAAGCTAATAACCAACTTTAAATATAAGTTTAGTTGTGGCAGACTGTAAACAACATTTATGATAGCTACATATTTAGATATGTTAAAGATTGTATTCGTATTTGTACATTATTACCTGTAAAACTGGCTTGTATATCTTTTAATGTAAATGTTTCTTCGGGAAAGTGTGGTATAATACTTCCCTATGCTCAAACAATAACACTTTTATTCATCAGAGACATGTTTTCACATAAGAACATTGAAAGAAACCGTTAAATCCGTCCCCCCCTAAGTGTAGCAGACGATAAACTTGAGCGTCACGCTTTTGTCCTTAGCAATGTGTATGTGTATGTCCATCCAGTTATATTATAGAGGTCAATGGGCGTTATATACTCTGTTAATATGCTTTACATCAGCTTAGGGGTTATTATTAGTTATTATTAAAGTCAGTTGAAATTGTTTACAAATTATCAATAAAATTTATGGGTACCTACTCTCATGCCGGGATCACGATCAACTTAATGATAACTTAAATTAAGAAAACAGATGTGTGATCACGATTCATGTAACTTAACGTAACAACTCGAGCCAAACATCTGCATACTAGAATACCTATATATTTTGATCTGTGATTAGTACTATTTGTAAAGTAATGATCTGTGAATGTTTACAGTTTTCAATTGATATAATAAATATATATTATTAAACTTTTTTGATAAATTTAGCTTTCCTATTTTGGTTTAATTACTTTGTTTCAATGTCTCATCACTAGAACTTAAGCTAAAGAGTAGACCTAGGTCTTAAAACCAACAAATGAATTACTAAATATCCCTGTTGACGTCACTCGTATAATGATTGGCTGGCTAGAACACGTGATACCCTTCAAGTAACGTACACTTAAAGTAAAAGACCTCACAAGACATCTATTACGTTAAGTTAACTGCATCGTGATCACTTCCATTTAAACACACTAGAAGATCATTTACGTTAAGTTAACGTTAAGTTAAAGTTAACTTAACGTAACTTAACGTAAAGGATCTCGTCGTGTTTTTAAATGGAAGCGATCACGGTGCAGTTAACTTAACGTAATAAATGTCATGCCGGGATCACGATCAACTTAACTTTAATTTAACGTAACATTCACTTAAAGTTAACTTAACTTATGCCGGGATCACGATCAACTTAACGTTAACTTAAAATAAGCGCGAATGCCTGGATCACGATCAACTTTACTTTAACTTAACGTAACATTCACTTGTATACTAACCGCGAAACTCAAACTTCGCCGATGTAAAACGTCACTATTTACAGAACAAATTTGCAAAGGGGTAGCTTGACATATAAATATAAGTGATTATATTAAATCAGTTATATGTATTAATGTTTTTCTGTCAATAGCAGTTTAAAAAAGTTACCAAAATAAGGGCAGATAACATTGATTTGTCTGTCCCATGTATAAATTAATTCTATCGAAGGGGAGGTTTTTGAAAATTTACTCCCACCCAGCCATTACAAAGCTTCTGAAATTTTGTAAACTATTGTATCGACATTATTTCTATTTTATTCGGGGGAATCCTCTCCAGAAGTCCCAGGCCCCTGGAAAAATTATTAGTAATATCCGTTGACGATTTTTAAAAAAAAAGTTCACATCTACTCGAGGCTCGAGCTACTATACATACCTGATACCAATAAATCGTTATGAATGGTGGTAGTGGGAAGTAAATCAGTACTTTTTTTGGGTTAGGAAGAAGTAGGGTGAGGAAATTTGATCTTTTGTCTAACTCTGCGAATTTTCGAATTTGGCAGAGATTGAAATATTAATTTTCCACTAAAATTGTTTGCATTGGTGACAGCTTAATTTTCATTATAAAACGGTCTGGCATGGAATTGTGAACATGAGTTAAAGGAGGTTATAAGGGATTCCCCTCCTCGTTCAGTCATTTTCACATCGGTGAATTTATTTTAAATTGAGTCATGGACGTAAGGAGAATTTAATTTTTGGGAGGGCTTAAAATTCGCAATCTTAGGACATTATTATATTAAGGTGTAATAATTTTATTATGACACCACGTTTGATAGCTATTCACAATTATATAAACAAGACTAACATGTTATGAATGAGAAATGTTGAATTAGAACAAGTGGACCCGCATTTGCACGAAGAAAGATTGAAAACTGTTTAAGGAAAACCATCTTCAATACAGAATAGAATTCGAATCACGATCTTCCCGTCACCGGTAATCCAATCTACTTCGAGAGTAGTGTCTTAGACCATGCGACCACCGAAGCGGGTTCATAAAGATTTAATATACAATATACGTGAAATATGGGTACATCAACTAAAACTATTCCCATTGGTGGGAAAGGGGTAGCATGGCTTCTGAAAGTCAAAATTTTTCACAACAAACAGTTTTGAAATTAAAAAGTCGGATTCGAACTGATTAAAGCGGACGTTTCATCATTATTTGTTCCAACCGCATATTTCCATTCGCTCAATGTACACGCATTTAGTTTAATTACGTTAATAGGGTCGTAGTGAGGAATGTACAGTACCTAATGAGTAAGGATGACAGAATGTGGAGGAAATATAAACAAATTAACTTAAAAGAAGTGTGGAAAACCATCAATACACTCAGCCAGGATTCTAAACCTCACCTAAAAATCACCGACAAACCAGGGGTCGAAAACACATTCATTTTATAATTTTCTTATTTAGAATATTTAGCTTTGAGGGTTGCTGTCGAATTCTTGAACACTCATTTTTAAATACCAGAATCCTTTAAAGATGAGGAAACTACTCTTTAAATGTATTCATTTTTAAATACCTAAAACTATATTGCAGATTCAAAAAGACCCGCAACATCTTTGTCATGAGCTCCTCGTTCTACATTGTCTCCTTCTATTCCAAAATTATTCTAAAACAAATTGAAATGAACCTTTATGTGTGATATATTCGTTCTATCATACCTAATACATAGACAATGAATACAAAACAAAATGCAATATTTTAAAATATGTGTTATCGCTTACAATGGATAAGAATGTTAATTTTCTGCTGTGGTTATAGCAATTATATATTGCACAGATACCACCGGTTATATTAGTTGCGATAGTAATAACAATTTCACACAAAAACTGAAGTTTTAAATCATTTACCTATTGACGTCCACTTTAATTCACACGGTTCGAAACACCAGGCCGTGTAGAGCGCAGCACTCTCACTTTTTCGCGCGAAAAGTAGACTATTGTCCAGTTTTAGTATCATAATACCCGTATCACACGACACTAGCTCGTACTTGAAATCCATTGTACTAGCTAGCACATCATCATCTAGCGTCGTGTGAATCAGAAAAAGTATACTGGTTCTGGCTCTTGGTACTGGCTACAAGGCGCGGATTCAGGGGGGGGGGTCAAAGGGTCAGTTGACCCCCCTGTGAAAGTTAGAAAACTAATACAAAAAAATAAAATGAAAGTTCAAATTTTAGAAAGAAAATACAGCACAGATAAATTTTACAATTTTTTATCTTCTTATTAATAGGCACATCTTAATCCTGGTCCACCCGTTCATTTTTCATCCACGTTTATTCAATGTTCGATATGACTCGCAAGTGTGGAAAAATATTTGTTTTCATGTACGAATATTTGTCGTACATAGCGAGTAATGAACATTGTTCCACATAGAGACCGTAGACTACCACACATCAAAGAATACTAATCATCGCCTGAGAGCAGTTCATGCACTAATACCGAATATAGATTATGTGTGGACAGTAGGAGCGGCAAAACTGTGGGGGACTCTGCCACCACGGAATAAATCCTCCCCCCTGATATATATTTCAAATCATTTTATATTATCGAATATGAAGCTGAAAAATGACCTTAAATCAAACTCCAAATGACTTCTATATTGTCAAAAATTTGCTGGAGAAGACCGCTTCAAATAACTACTAGACTAGAGGCATCTAACTAGCAGAAAAAGTCAGAGGAGAAAATCTCTATAAATAGCTTCCAAGGTCATCCATATTTAAAAAATGTTTAGGGGAAGACAACTCCAAATAGCTTCTAGATGCATGTCATTTTGAAGAATTTTCAGGCAAGGACCACCCCAAATTAGCATAGTTTTTGAAATAATTCATTTTTCAAAATGTTGTCAGTGGAAGACCACTTCAAAGATTATCCTATATAGGTATCTAACTATCATAAGAAATTAAGGTGAGAATCACTCTAAATAGGTTCTAGTGGACATCAAAATTTCAAAAAATTGTAGGTATTTCAAATGGCTTATAAAAATCTAGTTTAAAAACAAATCAAGGCGAAGACTATTCATAGCTTCTAGAGTAAATCGTTTTTCAAAAAATTGTTTAAGGAAGGTCACTCCAAATAGTTTATAAAAACTATCTGATTTAAAAAAATTTGGAGAGGATGACCATGGTTTAAAACATACCTAAAAACAAATATGAATGAGGAGAAACTATTAAAAGGCTCCAAACAAAAATCTAACATTGTAAGTAACTATATTATTTATAATTATGACCCCCCTATTAAAATGGTTTGGATCCGCCACTGCTGGCTACCATACTAGTTGTGAGGATAGAACAGGCGCTATTTTCGTACTAGTTCCGACACTAGTCTGTGTAATTCGACCAATCAATGCGTGCTGAGACTGTATGTAGAGAAATGGTAGAAATGGCGCCAATATGGTCATTGGATGTGATTTTGTTGTTGGCATCAAATTATTCTAAACATCCTTGTTTATATAATACCAAATTGCCACAATATGACAATATATTTAATATTATATTTAATTAAAAATATGTCATCTAAAAACGACAAACTGTGTTCCAGACCAAATTTTAATTTAAATAAACTTGATAGCATACCAACCTTGGGTGGTTGCTTTATTTAGAATATAAAGTGTGCGTAGGCCTAAAAAAAAAAAGAACATATGTGGGTCAAGGATACTGTACTTGGATATCCATGGGCTTAGGGGCCTCTGACCACATCGTAAATAAATGAATACTAAACGTTAGTGTCCCCCGAATTTATCCTACCTAACCTCCGAATTTATCATTTTTAGCATCTCGCAACCATTATTTTGTCTTCCATCTAGTCCCGTGTACAAATTCTTTTCCTACGCTTCCTCTCATAATTTTCAATATCATTATTAATAATTAATGCAGCTGCTGCTGACGTTCCATAAATATTTGCACTAGAACCTAGTACCAAACTAGCAGCGTGTGAATACTCTAGTCCCGTTTCTTTTGTACTAGCTAGTATACAGATATCTAGGCGCTAGCTAGCACACTTGATTTATAGTACAAGCAGGTTTCGTGTGATAGTAGCTTAAGGTATTTGCATTAATCTCTATAGTATAACTGGATGGACATCCATGGCTGAAATTTTCGAGGTGTCGTCTGCATACCATTGTGTAAGAGAGAAGGAAATTTTCGGGTACCTCTTTTTCTCTTGCATCCAAACAAGGCAACGTGGCATTTTGACATCGTTCATTAATTTGATTGAATATATGAGATACATCAATGTGTGATTAGTTAAATGAAATAAATGTAGTTAGTAAAAGCTTTGAAGAGCATAAAAAAGTTCGAAGCTGGTGAGGTTTTTCTTTAAATAAGTTGATGTAGACTAATATATTCGATGATTTTTGAAGGAAGCTCGTTTAAAAAGCTTTATCTCGTATCAGAATCCTACCCTGTAGTAGTATTTAGGTAGTATAAAAGACCTTCCAGAAGGAAATTTCTACTTACATTTTAAATGGCCGTTTATCATACCAAAATACTCATATATGATAGTATTCTGGTACAAAATAAAGCCTTACAGATTGGGATTATTACTAAAATCAGGGTTTAGTAGATTACGTATTTCCTACAAGCCTATAACCTAAATTATTGTTTGAACGTAAGACTTCTACACAAAGTATGTCATTCAAACAAATGTAATATAGTTATCGAACTTTCAAGATAATATAGTTTCTGAAAGCAATATACAAGATTAAAGCCAACTTTAAAAAAAAAAGTGAATTAATAATAATTTCTACGAGCCTATAACCTAAGTGATCGTTTGAACGTATGGCAACTACACCAAGTTTATCATTCAAACAAATGTGATCAAGTTTTAAGATACCTTATTCATTATATTTATCGAGCTTTCAATATAATATGGTTTCTGAAACCAATATACAAGCTAATAGTCAACTTTAAATATAAGTGTAGTCTGTAACATTGAGTTACAATAGGACCCGCGTAGCTCTCCGTTTTGATTCATACTACCCGCTCCAAATAGTATCGAGACTAATAAAATCCTTACAATAATACTCTTCTCTATTGTAGTTCTCATAGTTTGGTACAATATAATAAACAATTCTGAACAATATAAAACCAGAAACATTAAACGATAATAATCTCTCTACAAATAAAACTATTCATGTACTTACCGATTGTATCTTCAGGTAGAGCAACCACCAAGACGAGCCAACACATATAGAATCCTGATTCGGGGAGTGGACTGAGAGAGCTATGATGTTCCAACAGCTGATGTCCACACCGACTTGGTCTACGAAACAATAGGCCAGCCAGGATTTGCCTCAACTAGAGGAAGACTGCTTACCTGCCTTCTGATGGGAGGGACGTAAACTACATCCACAACATCAGGTGGTTGAAGAAATGGTTTGGAAGTTGGATGGAGCTCTGACAACAAGTGATCTACTTAACCATCGAAAGCTTCTAGAAGGACGTCACCGACCGAGTGTTCTATTTCTCCCACCTTGTGTCCCTATCAACGAAAACCCTATATAAAGTGATGTTCGTGTATACAAAAATGACTATTTGGTATAAACGCTTGATGGAGGAGTGCTGTCCTGGACTTGGACAATGTCAGGATAAACTTTCATGCTCTACGGACTTAAACTATGGCGGTTTATATTTTGGACTCTGATTTAAATTTAACTTTTAGTGTTAGCCAAGTTAGGCGTCGTAATTTTTCTATTTAATAATAATTTTTTTTACCTGAACATTTATTTTGAAATGAAACTCTATATTTTGTTTGTCGCCACTTGGGCGCTAGAGTTTGTTGTGTTACTTAAACTTTTTTTTAGATAGCAACAGTTATTAGTTGATTTTGTGTTGGACGTATTAAATATAATTAATTTTGAAATTGTGGTTACTAGTAATTGTTTTGATAATATTAAGAAAGTCTTTTTTGTGGTTTATATTTTTAAATATTGATTATTGTAACGTAACTTTTATGTTTGATAAAATTAATTATGAGATTAATTCACATTAGAATATTTTCAAATCTTTTGCTATGCTTTGCTTCTAGTATTGTATTATCTTTATAGTCACAAGTAAGGTTCTTGTGGACGTTTCCATAATTTTGTGTCGAGATCAGATAGTCCCGTGGGAGCTTGACTAAAGTCTGTTAGCCAAACTCTCTTGTCTTTTAAAATATCTAATAAATATTTAATATTTATTATTAACGTTTTGAAGCCTGCATTCATTGGTGTGAATCAGACACTTTGGTAACAATTTAAAGATGCCCATATGGCTCTTATGTATTCGTTAAATTATATCCTGGTGAATATTATTTGCTATGATTATTTGTACTAAATTTAACATCATGGGTTGTTCTGTCTCTTCAAGACTGACCCATTTTATTGTAGGATATGTTACGTGTGATGTAACATTCACTCAGTTTAACTGCGTGAAATAATATATGAAGTTATTGTTTATTTTTTATTTTCAACACACCTCAGTTTGATTTTTGAGACCATGTAAAGATTTCTGCTCTGCTGTTATTGCTTTGAATAAACCATTCATATTGTTGTTATTAAATTTTGCAATTGATTTCCCTGTTATATGTTCCTTAGCTTACGCCCCCTCCCTTTTATATTATTTGTGGCCATAAATAAAAGGTAGTAGAGTGGAGAGTAACAAGTCTTTGCAGACTGTAAACAACATGGATGATAGCTAAATATTTAAATATATTAAAGATTTTACTCGTACTTTTACAGTATTACCTGTAAAACTGCTTTGTATATCCTTTAATGTAAATTATTCTTCAGGCAAGTGTGGTATAATACTTCACTATTTTCAAATAATAACACTTTTATTAATCAGAGACATGTTTTCGCATAAGAACATTGAAAGAAACAGTTAAATCTGTCCCCCACAATGTAGCAGACGATAAACTTGAGCGCCATGCTTTGGACCTTGGCAATACGTATGTTTATGTCCATCCAGTATAATATAGAAATCACCGTGTATTTGTTCTTATAGAACTAGCTGATCCCGTAAACTAGTTTGGGGCATTATTGCTAAGAACAGCATGCAATGACGTCATGCGCATGCGCATGCGTGGACGTGAAGTCCATAGAAAAGAAAGTGTGAAGTATATGTAAAATTCATAACTACTGTTTTATTAGCAATTAATCATTTATTTTAAAGAAGTAGAGCTTATATATATTTTCTAGATTTTACATTTTATAACGCGGCTTATCTATAAACTAATGGATTTAGTCACAGTTGGTTGAATTCGATCGATATAAGAATTGATTAATTATTAACATTCCGCAATAGAAAATGCGTTGTGTTCCAAGTGTAAAGTCCAGCTTTGAATATTTTAGTTCGCTAAACTAACGCTTCGAGCGCTAGCGATGTAGTTCTACTTGCCAACATTATAGAGTGGAGTTTCTATACTTATCCTTTTCTATGTCGTAAGAGGTGACTAAAAGGGGAACCCCAAGTATATTGTGAAGCAACATGCCGAGGCGAGGGTCTTCATAGCAGAAGGGTGGCCTGTCGCAAACATGGTGGTTTAGGGCCCCGGGCGGAACCAAAGTTGATGGGTAATGCACGGTCTATCCGTATATTATTCCCCGGCCTTCCCGGGTATCAGGCTAAGCTCGGGTGACCTCTTTCCCAGTTCGGATCCAGGGGGAGTGATGGGTGTTATAACCCCCTCCCCTGCTTAGAAAATAACTAACAATATTGGAATCAATATGAACCTTGATGTAAATAAATTCTGGCTCTAACATTTCCCTCGCCATATTTCCTACATAACCAAATCAATAACTCTTTCAACTTAGCTCTAATGTGCATAAAAGTAAGTGTCTTAAAATTAAAGCGCACCAGTAATTTTAGTACAGTAACAAATTATTTGTATTGGTATACACATTTTTTCTATTAATACCTACTAAAACATTCTAGGTCCATGTAAATATTTATTACTTTTATTGTGACAGTGACTTCTTGATTAATAGTTTTTGTATTAAAATTACAGATTTATTAATAAAATTGGTTTTTTCTTAGAAGTCCTCTCTTTATTATTATAGTGATTAATTAAAATGGTTTTTATAAGCTAGCAATGATATTAAAATTGTATCGATTAAAATCTTGATTTATTAAAATTATTAAATTTATACTTGAAGGAGCCTTATAAAAATACAACTTGAAGTTTAGTTTTCTATATATAATAATCTCAATAGTTCTTAAATGTGGGTCATGAGCATAGTAACATCTGATGAGAAACTTGAGAAACAGTTCTCATCAAATTCAAGAACTATTGAGATTATTATGTTAAAAAAATTAAAATACATGTTTATACGGGAGAAATATTTGATTTTGTTTGCCGAAAACCTGTTTGATATATGAACTGCAAAAATACTTCCCTCAGATCGAAGTCCTTACCATCCCACTTAAAACAGAATCTTTAGAAACAGGGCCTTTCAAATCTGATTTATGACCCTCGCCCTTACGTGTTCAACCCGGCTCTGAAACGCAATTCAAGTTTATAAACCCAGTTTACCTTCGCCTATATCACCAACAGCTCAATGACTCAGTTCATCTGTACAATCAGTTGCGATGTAATGTGGACCCTTGAAGTTGAATAGCCGCAGTCATTAATTTATTCTAGAGTAAGGTGACCATTTTTATCTTGGTATTTTTTGGGGCCTACCATTTTGAAATCACTTTTGAGAGTCGGAGAAGGTATACCCTGATTTTGGTTGGAAATATAGTTTAGAAAATTCAAATATATTTCTTTGTAGCCAGCAGTGATACCATTTCACTATACTATTTGTGTTATTTTACAGGTATTAATAATATCTATCAAAAGTGACAGTGCAGATATTTTGACTCGATGTATAAATATAGTAAATTGTTTCAGTAACTTTAGTAACTAACAAATTCTGTTCTTCCTAACAAAATCTTACTATAGCTACCATTCAAACGGCACGTTGTTGTTTGCTAATTCTCTGGATCTTGGATTTCTTCCATTATCCGTGTATCGTCCCAATAGTATTTCGTTAGCTGAGTTGGTATATCGCCTTGTATTTTGGTTATTGCTCGACACTGAAGCAAGTGTTCTCCATTCATGTTAGTATTGGGTAGTTTGCACAGGGTGCAATGAGGTGAGGTATACATGTTTTGTCTATGAAGATATGCAGCTAGATTATTGACACATGCACATATACTGATATATACACACATATCAATAATTTAGCTGCATATCTTCATAGACTAAACATGAATACCTCACCTCATTGCACCCTGTGCAAACTACCCAATACTAACATAAATGAAGAACACTTGCGTAGCATATATATATGTCCAAACTCGGATAGATTCAATACTATCCAGATAATGTTGGCGTTATCCACCCGCACTTGGATAGTGGCCATTTCTTTGGTTGAGTCTAGGTTAGTTAGGCTAGTTAGGTTAGGCTAGTTAGGTTAGGCTAGGTTATCTTATATTAGGTTAGGTGAGTTTAGGCTATGTTAGATTAGTTTAAGTTACGCTAGATTAAGCTAGGTTAGGTTAGGTTAGTGGAAAATAAAGCATAAAATGCAGTAATTCGGATTTTAGTGCACTGCTACGATCCAATTTATACATGCATATATATATATATATATATATATACATTCACGCATACATATACACATACACACACACACACACACACACACTACCTGGTGAGATTCCGGTAGTGGCGTCCGACAACGAACCCCTAAATATCGTTACTATTCTTTGATCCATAGTGATAGCTATACGGCGAAATTTACGTAGATTTGTGCTATTATAAATAATAAGTATATTTTAGAATTTTAACGCACTAGTTTTTGCTAAGTTTAAAAAAATATCCTCCACATTTTACTCCAATGAGCTCTATTGGCAACGTGTTAACCGTTGATGGCACTAGTGAGAATGGAATGCATGAAGAACCAATATGGCAACATTGGGAAGTTTAGAAGTATAACTGATATTAGTAAACAAACAGAAACATGTCAGATATAGACAACGATATAATAAAAAAAGTTATGAATCTCATCGATCATATAGTAAGGGATTAGGTTTACTTAAAGCGGGTCACGTAACTAATTTGACCAAAAGTTAAGATGGAAAAATAACTTTTATATCCTATAATGTTGGAAGGCATGAGTGTGTAGGTTTAACACATCATATTGCTAAAACTTGGCCAATAGTCTACTAGACCATGATCTACAAATTAGCATTAGTACATTTATAGATGAACAAGTCATTATTTTGTCAAAAATACAAAGTACAACGATGACATTTCTAAGCACCATATTCT
The DNA here is from genome assembly GCA_902151455.1 of Timema bartmani. Taxonomy (NCBI): domain Eukaryota; kingdom Metazoa; phylum Arthropoda; class Insecta; order Phasmatodea; family Timematidae; genus Timema; species Timema bartmani. The sequence goes on from CABFWB010001574.1 coordinate 150,080, forward strand.
TTTTTAGTACCGCGTTTTACTACTTGTTTGGGTTATACATTTGTATACTAACTATGCTAATGGTTTTATGGATCAGGAAGGTTATATTTAGAGGAATTGTACCCGCATCTGAGGGGATGGAGAGTGGAAAACCATTTAAGAAACCCCTCTGAGTACACCCGACCGAGATTCGAACCTTGATCGAGCCCAAGGTGGTGAGAAGAAGCGCTGGGGAGTCCGCTGGCAGCTGCCGAGTGAGCGAGGTATTTTAGGCACGACGCGGGAGCCCGTGGTTCAAGAGAGAGAAAAAACAAAGCACACTATATTGTTTATGATGACATGTCTAAATTATTATTGATCTATGCCTACGTTATCGATGTCATTTAATCATTAGTCGGTATTAAAATATTGTTTAGTAGCTATTCTAAGAATGATAATATGTTGAAGAGTGTCATATGTAATGAGATATCTCAAGTCCATTCATAATAATATTTTATCTTCCTTCAAAATGTTTGGAAAATAGGAAAGTTATTGTGGCTGTCAAAGTTGAGTCGAAGGATGTTTGACCTTCGATTTAGATATTTAGAAGCTTTGCAAGCCTCTATTGAAATTGATTGGTTTCTTAGCATAGTTCTTAACTTTACTCATTTTTTATTATTACTATTCTTATAAGTGTTTCGTCTTAAGAGAGGTCCATTCCTTTTGTCAGTGAACTCAAACCACCAATGCGCCCTGTCCTCTGCCTTCCCTTTGAGCTCCCAGAATTTTCTTCTTTCCTTCAAGTCATCTAATATTTGAATCCTTCTTCATAAGCTCCTCTTTCCCTCAACCTTTTCTTCTATGACATCGTGCAGTAAACAGTTCCTCCTAAGGATGTGTACAATTCATTTTGCTTTGCACCGAAGAATCACATCCAAAATTGTTCTCTTACTCACCAACTCTTCTTCGGACTTCTTCATTTGTTACATCGTCTGCCCATCTGATCTTCTCAATTCTTCTCCAGCACCACATTTCAAAGCTTTCTAAGTATTTATTTTCCATCTTCCCATCAGTCCAAATTTCTGCTTCATACAGCGCGATGCTCTGAAATTTAATTCATCGATTTCTTTCTCAATTCCGAACTCAACCTGCTGGTCAGCAATAACCTCTTCTTGTTGAAAGCTTCCTTGAACATGGTGATCCTCTACTTAGTTTCCTTGATGCAGAAGGCATCCTTTGTCAACTTAATTCCCAAGTATTTGGAACTGATCTTTGATAAAGAGTCAGAATTCATGAAAATCTATATTAATAAAAGTCTAATGGTGTCCGTATAATTTTGTATATATATTATACGGACACCATTAGACTTTTATATATATATATCTGTCCAGATAATTTTTTAGTACTTCTCATTGAGATAGAAAGCTATTTGGCGAAATCCTAGAGGAACCACTCAAGAGGTTTGCAGATTTTTAAATCTGAAAACTTGTCGTGCGGCAATCTTGTGACCGTTCCGAAACCGAGTGAACCACCGAGAGCCCCCAGTGCGCCCGTAATTAGTGT
>CABFWB010001575.1:0-81561 GCA_902151455.1 Timema bartmani
CTACAATGTAGTGAATTATATATGTTCGCTCTTAGTGTTCCCGAGCCTGTTGATCTACAATGTAGTGAATTATATATGTTCACTCTTAGTGTTCCTGAGCCATTTGATCTACAACTGCCTCACCAAGAATATGTTGCCGTCAAGGTTCCAGCCCTGCCAGAAGAACCACCACCAATCAAGTTCAAGGAGAAGACAGTGGCACTCCCTATGGACAATTTTGAAACTAACATTAGCTTCAAGAAAAGAAAGTTTGGTTTCGATCCTAAAAGACACACAAGACAAAGGTTGGACGATTAATTAATATATATAATTTTAAATATCTATATGATATCTTTCTCATAAAATTGTTATGTAATTAAATATTGAATGTAAGAAATATTTTTCAGGACTGTATCGATGTGAAAGCAACTAATTTAGTTACCTAAAGATGGTTGGTAATGGAGCTTAAGCCTGTGTTAATCCAAGATTTTAAATTTTGAATCAAATTATGATCTCGGTTTACTAACATGAAATGAATTAAAATAGAAATTTAACTAAAAATTGTTTTAATCAAATCCTAGTATTTTATAATAAAATGTTATCAAATCCAAATTGAATACTAAGTTAAATCCTAAATGTTTTTAATATGAATCAAATAAAAATATAGTCAAGACTACTAAATTTAAATAATATGAGATTCATGTGTTTCTATGCTGAAGTAAATAATGTATCTTTGCTAACATCTTTAAAAAGTAAATTATTAAAATGCTTTACTTTTAGATCCGAATTTTGAAATAAATTCCATAGTGTCTGAATATGGGATATATTTGAATTTGAAATTTCAAATCTGATAAAAAATATTAAGATTCATATTTTGGATATGAATATGAATCCTTACAATGTTCAGATTCAAATTTGAAATTTTGAAGCTTCGAACGGGCTTATTGAAGCTACAATTGAAATAGATAACATGGTGGCAACAGACAGGGAAAACCTGGAAAAGTCAGGGAATTTTTGAATGACAGAGAAATGTCAGGGAATTTAACTAAAAATAAGGAAAAGTCAGGGAATTAAAAAATATGTCTAAAAATCCCATTAATTTCGCAACTAAACACAAAAACAAAAGTTAATAATACCTAAATAAAATAACTGATAAAACTGTTTGTGTTTAGTAGATACAAACATTTTAAATATATGATCAATAATAAATAAAACAAGTCATCATCCACCATTAAAACTGGAAAAAAGTAGTCAGGTCAAAATTGAAAAATGTTGCCTGGAGAAGTCAGGGAATTTTATAAAATATGTTTTGTAGCTACCCTGGATAAACAAATCTTCACAATTGTGACAAGTATTTTCAAGGAAGATAGAAGAAGATGAAGGCATTTTATTAAACTGACCCGGCGGCAGGCTGGAGATGGTTGCTGCTGCTGCTAATGATGATCTTCTTTAAAGAACTAAGATATTTACAATAGAAGTCTTGCTGAATGATCTGGTTAGTTCCTTTTTTATATATATAAAACTAGATAATTTCTCTTTTGGAAATATGACTAGAAATTTTGATCCCTAAAATCTCACAAATCATTTATTTGTTCCTATCACTCTTTCCTGTACATTTATCCACCAAATCGCGATTTATAATAACCTTATTAATATAGTAAGATTTTATCAAAAAACTTAAAAAACTAAAATAAGGCTGAACGTTTGCTCGTGTGTTTATTTAATTCCTAACATGGATCTTCTAATTCTATTGAATCATAGCCAAGGAAAACCCACCTGTTGAGAAAATTGATCTCTGGTTGGTTTTCTAACTAAAGACATCCGGCAAACGTTGCTTGTCGATCTCGGCAGTCTTGGGGTAAAGTGCTTGCCGGTGTCGACGCAATTTTCTTAAGTGATAAAAAATCCATACCACAACTTCCTTCAGAGGGGAAGTAAAGTCTTTGCTCCCATTTCGATTTTGGGTGGTATGTAAAAGGACCCTGGAAGGTATATGAATATACCTTTCCTAGAAATTCTGGTGTGCTGATATAATCAGTCAGTTCAGAAAGTGTTCAGTAAAATACCACAAATAAATAAAACATTAAAATAATTTGCTTATATAATAGTATTATTGTGCCTCAACAACCACATGTCATGTCATTTTTATAAAGTTAGTTGGATTTGAGAGGAAATGTACACACATTTGCAGCAAGGAAGTTTTGGAAACCATTTTGTAAAAATATAAAAAATCTGTACACCCTGCCTGGAGTGGAGCCCCGACCTCTCTTTTAAGAGTGTGGGTTTTTAATAATGTCAGTTATGTCTTTACTTGTTCTGCAACTACTTGGATTTCACCAGGAAAGTCTGAAAATTCTTGCATTCTATTGAACCACATCCAAAGTTACTGCAAACTGTCGGTTTGTTTTACATTTCAATTCTAAGAATTGATTCTTGGCTAGCAGTGCTGGCTATTTCCTTTTCAATTCTCATTGCTTGCTTTGGCATAGCAGACATAGCAGACATAGCAGACATAGCAGACATAGCAGTACCTCAGGCTATAACCACCAGACGCATGGCCGAAAGAGTTATCATTGGTGAAATGTGGGTTTACCCTTTCACAATGATAAGTTAACACCCGGGGACTGGATGTTGTGCCTGTTCTAGTCTAAAGTTAGATTATAAGGCATATGAAACCACGACAGGCCTATCAAGCCGGTAGTGGAAAATATATTACTTGAATGAAAAACTGACCCAGGCTGGAAACAGTAATGGATGTAAATGTAAATGTTGTGTTTAGGCTAGGCGTTTCAACTAAATTGTGTGAGTTAAGTTATGAACTGGCTGGTCACAACATTTCTCACAACCTTACGTTTAATAGTTACAATCATCAAACAATTCCTGGATGTAAAAAAATGTAAAGCTTAAGTATGCACCTGTATTTTAAAAGAAACACACATCTTTAAAATGGTAAAATAAAAGATAGCACTCGCAAATGAATGCTCAACATGATTCAAGAGTATGTTTGTCTTGAAATATTCAAGGTTTTTATTTTTTTGTACAAAGTTACATTTTCAATTTTGTAAATTTAATATATATACTTTTTATTAATGACAGTAAATATAAAATGGTCATGCAGAGTTCGTATCTTAGTTATATTTACACTTAATAAAATCTGCTTGAACGTCTTTTTAAAATATATATGTTTTGAAATTATTTTAGTTCTTTCCTATTTTAATATCGACTGTGGATTGTATTATGGTCCAAGTACACAGAACGACTCAAGATACATATCAATATTTACAGATTCCCTGTCTAGAACAAGAACATATTTAGTCAGTCAAAAGATTCACACTGTAGAAGAAAAATTGTCCTTTAAAAGAAAAAAATAGGCAACAAACACTGCTTTCCTCAACTGTGCCTAAAAAGGATGTTTCCATGAGTCTTTGTTAAAATAACCAAATTATTTTAAAACTTAATGAATAATCATCTAATGTCCCATGCAATTATATTTATAATTTACTAACAAGATCTTTAAAAATCATATTCAAATGAAAGCTTTGAAAATTGTCTCCTTAACACCTTGATAAGATGAAGCATAAATAATACTACAAATGCAGAGTAGATTGAGTATATGTTTGCTTTCTACATTGTGTTATAGACTTGGCGATTTAAAAATTAACCTTCTCAAACAATCGTGGGCCATTTATTGATACAAAGTAAACCAACTTATTCATCCCTTAAGTTCAAATAATCCTTTCAGATAAAGGCAATAATATACACTTATACAAATTAAAAAAGGTAGACATTAATAGGAGTGCCAAAACATTTTTTTAAACACAAACCATTCTTTTCAATCTTGATGGATAGATATTATTTGCATAGCCACCAACTTGATGACAATAAAGTATTAATAACACCATATTCATGTCCCCTTAAAAGTTTTTACAGCCAAGGATGCCATGAAGGATCCATCCTACAAAGGTTGTCATGGCTGTTGGCTGCTGCCACCAATGTACCAACCTGGAAAAATGTTGGTAACATTAATAATATACATAATTAAAAGGAAATTTTTATTTTATTTTTGAGGTGAATTATGAAAAGAGCGATAAAAACAAAGAGAAGGACACACACTTCCTCCTGTAGATTTTTGTTTGTACATAATTCTATAATGGTAAGACATATCTATATCTTAATTTTCTCTTGCAGTTTTAAGTTAACAACTTATGTTATATGTGAATCCACATTTATATAAAGTTAAAAGACATATCACTTACATTCAGTTAAGTATCAAATTCATGGTCTGGTGGGTTGGTTTGTTCTGAATTATGTTGAGCTAAGCTGCTATAAAGTAGCACATTATTGTAGCTTTAAGCTAAAATAAATTTGAAAATTGTTTGACTTAATGATCAGGGTGGTCATACATACACATTTCTCGACTTTTCCCCAATCCAAAAACCAAATCTCCTCTATTAAAAACCATAGTAGATTTGATGAGTGTGTACAAAAAAATCAAAATCAAATTGATTTAATCTTTTAATCGTGTCAACTGCTTTTAGCCGTCAATTCTTTTTGGAGGTAGTGACAACTGCTATCTCAAATGTTCTTTACTGGTTGCATTAACCACTTTCAAGCATCTAATGCAGTGGTCTCAAACTCATAACCAGCCAAAGGGACAACATCAAAAAACTTGGGGCATAGTGCCACAGTTTATAGAAACAGTGTCTTAAATATAATCTATACTTTTATTTTTGCAGCAAACTTTAATCATTCTAATAGGTAAGGAATAAAAGAGATATAATTGAGAAGAAATGTAACCACAATTGAGTTAAGGGAATGTGGGAAACCATATAGGAAAAACCACCTCCTGTACATCCAACTGGAATACGAACCCTGACCTATCCGATACAGGAACAATAGACCATGAATCTTGATGTTTAATATGCATACCCACCGATGTAGCTCTATAACAACTATTTGATGCTCAGTATTTAAAATATGAAACTTTAAATAGTTACAATTCTTCAAGCATGTAGTTCCATATAATATAAGAAATTTTTCTTAAAAAAATAATAATGTGGAAGCGTAAAGAAATGAGAAGTGTAAAAATGTGAGTAGAAATGGAGAAGTGTGTTTGTTTCTGTCTAGGGCTAACCTAACTATCCTTTCAGGTTGACTTCCTTCGTTATCAATTACTTTACATTAGTGAGCTAATTTTCAGTCAGATAATTAATCAGTAAAGTTTTTTATTATTAAGACTTTACCTCCAATAGTGATAATTAAATTTAAAAAACGCAGGTAAGGAAAGTGACCGTTTTCTAAGGAATTGCTCAAGTATTACAAAATAATGGTGATTTAAATGTAATAAACCCAAAACGACACATTTTGTAACATACCTTGCTGTCTGCGCCCTCAAACGTCGAGAGTGTATTGAGTCGGCCCATAATGGCGGTGACGGCCCTCGTTACCATACTTATCAATAGTTCACCTTCCATGTCTGTTGGTGCTGAGCTAACTGTTTCATCTTGCTTCTGAAACACACATTTCAATGTTATTATAAAGATAATAAGGCTATACCTCTTTAAACTTTTTATAAATATTTCATGAAGAATCTTTAGTAGTTTAGTGAGAACTTACCTTTTTGTGGCTGGCTATCATTTCATCCCGTAAAATAGCTCGTAAAATGGTTTGTACTTTAAATTTGGGCTGCACTAGGCACCGTGCAGAGGCGATCATGCTCGCGGTCAGTGGCCCACAGATTCCGATTGTGTTCAGGTACTCAATGATATTGGGAGTGAGCCGGAATGGCACAGGACGGTTGGCATCAAGGTCACCTAGAAAAACAAGGGGCTCGTTTTACATTACATCTTCTAGTGCTCCATCATCGTACCATCCAAGACGTGCATTCTTTAATCATTATCTAAGGACAAGTCTGTATGAAGCTGTGCAAGTAATGACTTTAATTAGAGACTTAGGGACACAATTATATATCAGCCCTTTCGTCGACCACGCTGATGCCGATCACTCTCCTGTATCTTCTTCCAAATATAATGAAAAAGTATAAAAGTAAGAAAGTGAAAGTTTAGTAATAAATTCACCTGTAACATCATCAACATCAAACTTGTAATATGAAATGCTGACTAGGCCGGAGTCTTGATGAATGTACATCATGTCGGGGTTCAGTCTTGTTAGGTGAAGCACATATTCGGCGAAACAGGCCAGCGATAGCTGAAGTGTGAACTGGAATATTACAGTCCACTATTACACACTATTTGAGAGAAATTACTAATCACATCTATTCACATATTATGAAACTATCTTTTGTTAATGTTAATAATAACAATAAAAGTAATAATAACAGTGTGAGTTACATTCTTTTTACATTATAAATTGATCTTTTTGTAATGAATAATTAAGATATAAAATACATTAAAACTATTTTCATTTATATTAATTAATTGGGGTTTTAAGTTGGCCATACTGTAGTATATTCACATTTTAAACAGGGATCTTTGAATCATTGAGATTTATGTTTTGCTTTGCCCAAAATAATCATACTTAACAACATGATCGCAGACCGTTAATTTAACAGAAACAAAATCGAAAATAGAGAGGGTGGATTTATATCAACGTAAGAAAGTTAACTTATCAAACTTTCCAAGATTTTGACTAGAGCTTAGTACCTAGATAAAATGAAGATTTGAATATGAGAAAACGAGTTGATTCAATTCGTGTGTGTGTGTGTGTGTGTGTGTGTGTAAATGACTATATGAATATAAAAACTAGCTACAACATAATTTAAACGAACCAGAGAGAAACAATTAACTCACCATCTTGCGGAAGGCCCAGTAGTCGGATGCCGAGAGGAAGGTCCTATTGGCCCAATCTCGGAGCAACGAGCGTAGGTACCATGTGATTCTGCACTTCCTTCAAGATATCACGTAGAACCTGGTGACTCGCTTGAGATCCTCGGGCCTGCACAAGATGCCCAAATTTCAAGTTCATTGATAGGACTTAAAGCCGTTTTATACAGCATGTTTTGTTACTGAACAAACACACACATATCTGTAATAATATATATTATTAGTATTGAATTCCTTTGAAAGACTCAATGAGCACATGTTTCACAACCCTAAGTACTCAAATAATAAGGTTCAACCAATCGTTATTGGAGATGTATTCGAATGTATGTTTCCCTCTAAAGTACTCGACTATTTTTACTGATGTACTCGATTCTTAGAAACACTCGATTCTACCAGTCACAAAATGTCAGTAATGGCAAGAGAGAGAAAAAAAAGAGGGTAAAAACACGTCTGTCCAATCAGCAGAAAGGAAGGCCTCTTATTGGAGAAACAGTAAAAAGAGAGTGGCAATTCAAAATACAAAGCAACACAGTAAACAAAGTACCTTTGGACTCAGATAAAACAAAAACTAAAAACAAAAATAATAGTAAATTTACAACTATGGCTGGACAAATAAATGTTACTATTTATATTTTATATCATTTATCAATTTCTTTATGATACCTTTTTGTATTTTTTTGGTTCCCTCATTTAAGAAGTTGTGTCTCATGTCTTCCACTACCTCCTGATGAGTTCTGACAGAATGAAATCTATGTTCAGTGGCATCAGTGTAAAGTATTACTGTGTTAGCTACTTGTATTTGTTCCTAACCCTTCTTTAATGTGAAATGTATTTCCATTACATACATTTTTAGATCTATTCAAATAACATTAATTGCTAGGTTATGGAAAAAAAATTGCAAAATGCAAAGGTATATTTGTTCCACACTAATCTATATTCAAGATCTATAGAAGCTATGGGAACTCTATACATTATATATAGTCTAATTTCCCATTATAGCAAATAGCATGCTGCTTTGCTAAGACGAGAATCTAGTATGTACCTGTACAGCAGCCAACCGCTCATAGTAGCGCTGTATGGGCTGGTCGTGCTCAATGCCGATACGTTGGCAACCCTGTTTGTAGATATCAAGTAAGGAGATGGAGGCAGGGTTGTCTTCGATAAGACGCATGTGAGGTGCCACTGCTACCACTCTTGGCACTGTAAACTGTAAGAACCGCCGAGCTGTCTCCTACCACATAACAAACAACCATCATGTTATAGTACAGAAACCAGAATCCAACGACTAAACAGGATTGGAATATTTAAAGTTATTTTTTGATTAACTCTCTTACTTTGAGATGAGATCAAAATTGTGGAACTTTCGAGTTTTTTTTATGTCCCCCAGTCTGTCAGTTCGGGTTGTATACTTTTGAAATTATTATACTAGTGTGTTAGGAATGAGAAAGGTTGAATTTAGAGGACGTGTTTCCACACTTGTGTAAAAGAAGAGTGGAAAACCACCCAACCAGGATTCAAACCCTGATCTCTCCTTCATCTTCAGACCAGGCTACTGCAAGAGTGATGCCTAAAAAAAGAACATTTGACCACTAAAGTAGGATGAGCTCTTGTTACGTTAAATATTTATATGGGTTAATTTGATTAGATTATCAGAAACCAACTATATAAATTAGGCCTGAACTTTGGGAAAAAATTAGGAAAAATTGAATGTTCCCAGAACTCGGGCGGGAAAAATTATTTTACAGATTTTTCAAGAAAAATTAATATTAAAAAGTTCCAATCTAGGAACGTCTATCAATGTTATATTTGTATTTAATGTTATTAACAATATTATTAATTTATTAAAGATTTAATATTAACCTTATCTTATGTTAGGTAGATGGGTACACTAAACTTCAGTTGCTTTTATTTTACAGCTGAGTCATCAAGTAGCATAACCGCACTAAATATAATGGGTGGTTTTTATATATATAATTTATTTGCGGTACTTAACGTGCACTTTCTGAACCAACTGATTATATCAGCACACGACTAATAAACTAATTTAAGTCTAAAACAAACACAACATCTAACCCTTGGCCCATTAATTCATCAACGTAAAAGGATATACCCACATTTCACCAATGAAAGATTTTTCAGCCATTCCAGGAAAACCCGGGACTCTTTAACACAGTAGAAATACACGCTAACGACTGAGCTAAGGTGTCATATAATGGTAATATTTATCACTAAAGAGAGTTAAGATAAGACCCGCCTCGGTGGCGTAGTTAGCTAACGCGCTAGTCGTGTTGAGCTCAACTGCCGAGGACGGGGAAATCGAGGTTTGAATCTCGGTCCAGTGAACGGGAGGGGGTTTATCCTAAATGGTTTTCCACTTTCCCTCCACGCAAATGCGGGTTCACTTCCCTATAATCAACCTTTCCAATTCCTAACCCATTAGCATAATTAGTACTTAAACGTATTGCCCAAACGGGTAGTGAAACGTGGCGCTAAAAAAAAAAGTTAAAATAAGAAACATATTTTTAGCTCAGAATAATTACCAAAGCTGCTTTTAAATATCTAGTTATGCACAAAATACACCTTTAACACAGTTATTTACATCAATACCTGTCTATATAATTTTATTATTTGGAATGTCATCCATTTTTTTGTACCGTACAAGCAAAGATACTGATAGTATGATACACTAATATAGTTAGAGTAAAACAGTGCTTAGTTTTGTCTTGGCCTCAATTTTCTTTTTCAATTTCTAAGAGATTTGAATAACAACATGGAAAAAAACTTAAGTTGTAGAGAATTAAAATTTTTGTATATGGTGGAAAGTGAGATTTGGGAGCTATGAGTTAGAGGTAGTCTAAAAAAATTAAAACTTACTATGTGATGAAATAATCCTTATTTTTTGTTCACGTTAAAACATTTCTGAATTATTTATTGTTTTGGATTCTCATCTTGAATAAAAATAGTAGTTGTCTTATAGCCTCATAAAAAACGTTAGTATGATAACAATGAATGTTAAGTTAGTCGTAGCCTAAAGAGTACCTTCTGCTTGTCAAAATAGCTGTTGAGCATCCTGAGCAACTGAAGCACCCTCTCTTCTTTACGAGCGTCGCCCAGGCCACTGTCATTCACAACAAGGTACGGGTATATCTTGCCGTTGTGGCCGCGGATGAACAGTCGTCTAGCCGCTGTATTGTGTTTTTGAACAACGTCCACTCGGGGCATGAACCTTGCAATGCACACAAAGTAGTGCGAGTGCTGAAAACACCGTATAATATATATAAATAGCATATTATGAGAGGAAATAAGCTAGTTTTTGAATTAAAATTAGACAACCCACATATTTACACTAACTGATTATGGTTGAGAAAAGTGGAATTTTAGAGAAAATGCAATAAAATTTGTCTGGAGGGAGAGAGGGGAAAGAAATGAATGCTCTCGATACACCTGGCCATATTTTGAACTTAAACCTCCTCTTTACCATCAAACAAGACCAAACAAGATTGACACCTTAAACAATGTGGGGGGAGGGGCGGGAGGGAATTAGGATTAATAAAAATAATTCTTATTTTAAGAACCTATATATATATAATAGAATAGATTGTTTTTACATAAGTTAATGTGTGCTTGAGAAAGAGAAAAATGTAGATTTAGCCACGTCTGTGTTATCTCATAATTATCGTTTTGGCCCAAATATAATGCGATATTTTTCTCCTGAAAATGTCCTTTAAAAAATTATACTTGTATTATATGCGCAGCCTAGCATTTTCACTGAAAAAAAACACCCTGGCAGATTCCTACATAGGTCTATTTTGTAGTATTCTGGGACTGTACTGGCTGGCGCGCGTTTCTATTAATAGATTCAATGGCAAAACAAAGTAAGTGAGAAAGTGTCACTGTATTGTCAGGCAGTGGGGCGGGAAGCTGAAGGTCAAAACAGAGATGATTTTTCCCCCTTGAGTGTCCCTGGGCTGGCTAGAAGGCTTGTGCTTATAATATTTCTACCCTTTAGGGTCAGTGAACTGTTAATTCAGTAGGTCAGTGTTAGTTTGCGCTATGTTACCGGTAAAAATTCATCCACGGCAGATCCGCAAGGGAGTGAGGACTGGTAGCTTTAAATAATAATTGAGGTGATTTTATTCTACGTGTAAAACACCTCTAGACTTTAGTGTCGTATTATATTCGAGGTACTATCGTCTGGCCAATATGGCACCTTAACCTTCTTGAAGAAATGTAGCCCTACACACCTTGGGTAGAAGAAACTCTCCTGGCAACTCCACGTCGGCTGTCTGCATGCTGAAATTGCTCAAGAAACGACATTTGTCCTCAATCAGGAACGATCTGCAAAACAACGGCAAATATATAGATAAAACAATAGGCAAGACATGTAGAAGCAGGGTTGCCACTATTTTCTTACTACAAAATTATTTATGTTTTCCAGGTTTTCTATAAAAAAAAATCCTTTTTTTTCCTGACAATTTAGGTTTAAGTACAGAGGAATGAAATTTAGTTTTTCGTAAAAGCGACTCTTGTGAAGTGATGTGATGTTTAAAATAGAATGATTTGGGCTTGAAGGGGAAGGATATGCAGTAATTATGCAATCCAATGTTTAAAGAATGGGTAAGGATAGGACGTGATTGAATCAGCGAGCTTAGTTCTTCAGTTCGAATTTACTTCTATGTAGACCCTAGCATTCAAAACTTGCAATTAAATATCAAGATTTAACAAATATTTCAGTATTTTTATTTATTATTCCAGACAAAAAATTCCCTGTATTTTTCCGTGTGCATGGTTACCCTGACAAGTGCTGCACTCTACATATATAAGAATAATATAAAGAATCAAAATAAATGATGGGGATAGGTATAAGAAATATAAGGGAGAGCATAAATCACATAGAATAAGTAAACAGAAGAAGGTAATTTTCACAATTTACATTGCTGCCACTGGACCCAGAAATAATGGAAATGGTGTTTCCTTACTTAGGTAAAGTCTTGACTTTGTTCTCCAGTATCTGAATCCACTTGCGCAGCTTCACAATGAGGTTCTGCAGCTTCATGGAGCCAGGAACGGCAAAGTCAAAGTCTGACTTGAACTGGACCTTCATCATATGGAACACAGGATCCTGAACGGTGGCCCGTGCTCGCGCCGCTAGACTGTCAGATGCTGCACTGCTTGCATTAGTGGAGTTGCTCGTGTTGATGTTTTCTATTGAATAAAGTACACAATATGAATGAGGTATTTACTGGTGATGTCAAACTTGATACCTCGACACAATTGTTACTGGCATCTAAATGAAATGTTATAAAAAGGACTGGATATTTTTTACTGTATTATAGAGTAGTGTGTATATATAAAAATAAGATGAGATAATGTTAATGCGAGGTACAATTCACGGAAAAAGTCTGAACTAGAAAATGTTGAAGAATTGAAAAATTGAGGCTAAAATTGAAGAATTGGAATTGAGTAAATCAAGAATAGAGACATCCAAATTAAGCTGTAAATTGTAATAGTTTGTAATTTGTATTACATTTTATTGTATGAATAAACCCTCTTTTTCTCTATCATTTACAAATATTATATTTATTTTAAAAGAGGGGTTCATTAAGTATTTGAAACACTAGGGTGAGATGGAATGGACCTTGAGTTACATTTTGGGTTTTGTTAGCGGGGAGGTGTGAGGGGGCATGTGGGGAGAGGGTGGGAGGGTTAACTCAAAATAGGTAAAAAATATTGCTTTAAAGCAGTCGTTAGTTTAATCTAATCTTTAAATGCACGAATACTGAAAGAATGTATAATTTTCAATGGTACAAATCAATTTGTTTGTAATTACGTTTATTAAAAGAACCTATTATTTCGTCACTAAATTTTGTACATTTTTTCTCAAATGGATTTAAAAAAATAATTAATAAGATCTTTTTTTTGGATATTTTCCAACAATTCCATTTAAGGGATCTGTCTACTTATATATTATTATTATTATTAGCACCACGTCTTACTACCCTTTCGGGTTATACGCACCTACGCTGTGTGGGGTGATTGTGAGATGAAATGGAGTTCACAAGTTGTGATTAATACACGTCTTGTCAGAGGTGAAGGAAGGGTTCGGCAATCATAGCAATCTATGCCGNTCTTAATAGGACTAATGTATATACGCACTGCATGTTAAACTGTATAAAAGTGTAAATTGGCCAGTATAAATACCAATAGATGTATTGGAAAGGTATAATTTCTATTACATACTATATTATTATTATTATTATTATTATTATTATTATTATTTGGAAGAAGGTATAAGAAAGGTGGATATAAACATATAAAAGGGACGAACACAATATGGCTGCTACAATGAAAAGAAGAACACAATTCACACTTTACAGTGCTGTCATTGGACAAAGAGGTAATGGTTGCCTCTTAAAGAAAACCGATCATCACCGCCCAACCCCCCAGAGCTAGATTCTTCAATTTTGGGTATTTAATTTTGTTTCCCATGTCAATAATCACAGCCACAGGTTTGAGAATGTGTGTGTGTGTGTGTGTGTGTATAAAGATCCAATATCCTCACCAATGCCAATCCCGAATGTGGAAACTAGCTTCTTGACAAAGTTGAGAGTGTGTGGCGTGATGGTTGCTTCACTTACAGCTCCCCGGTTCTCAAAGGCAATGGCCAGACATTTGGCCAGGCCTTGTCGCAATTGTCTCGACACTTCCTCGTACCAGTTCTCACGGAACCACACCATCTGTTGGAATGTTACACAACTACAGTTTTTATATGCATGCATATTATGTTACAGTGCCTGACCCAAATTGATGGATGGTTAAATGTATAGTACACTCATTTGAATTTTAAAAAAACATACGTTATTTTCAACTTACAGCTGCTGGTATGGATAGCAAATAGTGGAATATATCCACTTAAATTTTAACACAGAGCTGAATAGTCCTTAAATCTTTTGAAAATGATCAATTTTCTTTTTCTCTCATTTGATTTATACCTTTTAGTGTCCTTTTTTTAGTTAGTCTTTTTTTATTTTTTGAACTTTTTCCACTCTCTCCTAAAGGGTTCACAATATAAACAAAAGTGAGCGGAGGGATTGTGTTCAGATATTTCTCCATCCAGTGGCAAAAGTGTCTATTCTGAAATGTAATCATGTGGTGAAATAACATTTTTGTTGAGTAATTACTTTTGGTCTATTTTCATTCTATGTAGTTTCTTCTTCATATATTCTAATTTTGTTATTATTTGTACTTATGGCGTTTTACTCCATTTTCAAGGGCTGGAAGGCATAGTAAAGGAAGAGAGATGGTATTCTTTGTGTTAGGCTAAGCACACAATGGTGTAATTTCGGTGGTTAAAAAGTTGATGAGGGTGGTGCGAGATATGTGTGTGCAATGCAATTAAATAGTCGACCATGATGGTTATTTTTCTTTAAGTACATAATGGACTTCATAAAGGCATTCCTAAAGGCTAATACGCCCTTGGTAACATTGTTTGCAAATATTTGTCCAGAAACTGTTTCTTGAATTTCCTCAAATGTTTTCTGTCGATCAAAAACATAGGGTAACAGTTTGCAAACATGTGAAACAGAAATGTTCAACAAACAATATATCGCGCCCAGACTTCAATAATCAAACAGTATTTGCTGACACCTTTTTTCAGTCTCAAATAGTTATTCCTATGAGCTCTATGAAACTGCACACAAAGGAACTTTAACTCTTCTTTTCAGCTTCTTCTTCTTCCTCATCACGTCTAGCTTCCTCGACTACCTCATGTACCCCATGTACCCCAACCCTTCTTGACCTTACATATTCATTCCTAATCCTTTATCTTTGGATGTGAGCTATTATGCTCCTTCATGAAACTTCACACTCATCACCTCCACTTTCCTTGTTTCTCTTTTATCCAAAGTCCAAGTTTCTGCTGCATACGTTACTATGGGTATGAAGTATGCTCTATACAGCACTTCCTTACACTTTAAGGGCACTTCTCTTTTCAATTGTAGAAATAAAGAATTGCCTCTTCCAACAGGTGGAGAAAGAGTTGACGTTGTCTTCCTTGTGTTAGTGGTAGACAGCTGGCAAGAGAGTTGAGGTTGTCTTTCTTGTGTTAGTGGTAGACAGGTGGTGAAAGAGTTGAGGTTGTCTTCTTTGTGTTAGTGGTAGACAGGTGGTGAGAGATTTGAGGTTGAGTTTTTTTGTAGACAAGTGGTAAGGTTGTTGACATTGGCTCGTTACCGGTGTAGACCAAAATGGGCATTTGGAACCATCCCACCGACGGTTGATTTTGGTGGATTGGGTACCCCACTCCTTAAAGTGACTTAATTTGGCTAATCATTGCTGTGGGTTTGAAAGGTAGATCCTATTCCTAGCCTGGCAGTAAACAAGGCCAGGCCTTGAGTACTCTACAGATGAACAAACATTTCAGAGCGTATGATAGAGCTGTTTGTTTACCTGGTCCACTATCCCCTCTAGAGACGAGAGCACCGTGGGGTGGATGTCTCGCTGCATGCGCATGATCCTGGAGCACCGCCACATCGAAGGGGTGGCTCTGATGGGACCCGTCTCTCCCCCACTCAGCTGGTTAGTGGTCTGTCCCGACTGCTGTTGCGTGCTGCCACCGGCAGTATTGGATGTTTCTCCTGGAAGATACACTCTCTCAATACATAGACAAACGTGGTCACGTCAAAGTGTCTTTTAAACCCTGCTCAAATTTTAATTCTAAAACGATGATTGAAACAATTTGAAATGTTAAATACCAAGTTGTTGACTTAACAAAATATTTAAAGATTAGGTTGACATTGGTGGTCTTGCGGTAAAATGCTCATCTCACGATCCGAAGTTAGAGAGTCCAAACCTGGCCGAGGCCAATGGATTTGCACCAATGATAAGAATCTGTAGTACAACTTCTTTCGGAGGGGAAGTAAAGACGTCACTGCCATGGTGGTCGATGTATTTAAAATATCTCTGAAAGGTGGGATATGAGATATTGTATCAACAAGAATTCGTAGGGAGTTTCTTGCTTGCTCATAAAAATGTGGTGCGGAAAACAACAAGTAACTATCGCAAATACTTTTCTACTACATGTGCTTTCTCCCAAATGAAGAGGGCTTGCGGCATGTTGTAGTGATCTATGATTACCTTGTGTCTGTGTCTCCGAGGTAGTGGAAGTAGCCAGTGTGATGGTGTTGGACGCTATCTTCAAGATCTTGCTCCCAACAGGAGTGGAGAATCCCACAGGCAATGTGATGGTAGGAATTCCTCCTCCCGGGACTTTGCTGGTGGTAGTAGTTGTATTAATTTGTCCTGGAGTTGATGGTGAGCTGACAACAGGAGCCTGCAAAACAATATACAAATAAATATATGAAAATTATTCTAAAGACACTAATATTTTATTTGAAATTCCGGCCAATATGGTAAGTATAGGTTTTGTTAATGGTAGGAAATACCAACCAAACACAAGCCAGCTAGCCTCTGATTAATTGAGGGGAATTACCAGAAAAGGACATCAAGTCTTTAAATATAACTAGAATTTAAGTAGAGTTGGGTCGAATCTACTATGTTACAAATCCAAATCAAGGATTTTAAGCTTCGCATTCCACTCTAATTTTATGGTACTATTCATGTGAAAATATTAATTTAATTACATTTATTTCGGCCTCCTCCTCCCCTACAGCCGACCTTGCCTCACCTCTCATGGAAGAATAAGAAAGCAGACGTCTTGCCAATCAGTTCAGGGAAAATGATGGAAAAATAACAAAATATATCAAACCTATCAAAAAGGAAAAGCTGAAATCCATCAGCAATTGTTTTGAAAAAAGCTAGTTTAAACTTCAGGAATGGATCGCAGACTGCTCTTTTCAGTGTATCTACAGGTTTTGTTTAAGGAAGCTTTTCTTCTTTGAGAAACTTAACAACGTGGTCCAAAATTTGTAATGCCCTTTGAAAGTATGTTGCATTCTCTAACCACCTCACACCACAGAATTTCAAAGGAAAAGTTGTACACCCTGTCAACTGGGTAAACAATGCTCGACACAAGCTGTAGTCAGTGAATATGTAGTACATGTGACACAATAAGCAATGTATATCCCAATTGACAGGTTCCACTCCTGTTCTCAAGGAACCATGAACAACATGACTCATGGAAGAATAAGAAAGCAGACGTCTTGCCAATCAGTTCAGGGAAAATGATGGAAAAATAACAAAATATATCAAACCTATCAAAAAGGAAAAGCTGAAATCCATCAGCAATTGTTTTGAAAAAAGCTAGTTTAAACTTCAGGAATGGATCGCAGACTGCTCTTTTCAGTGTATCTACAGGTTTTGTTTAAGGAAGCTTTTCTTCTTTGAGAAACTTAACAACGTGGTCCAAAATTTGTAATGCCCTTTGAAAGTATGTTGCATTCTCTAACCACCTCACACCACAGAATTTCAAAGGAAAAGTTGTACACCCTGTCAACTGGGTAAACAATGCTCGACACAAGCTGTAGTCAGTGAATATGTAGTACATGTGACACAATAAGCAATGTATATCCCAATTGACAGGTTCCACTCCTGTTCTCAAGGAACCATGAACAACATGAAGTCCAAATGTCCCCAAATTTAGTAAACTACATACTTCATTGTCTGTGACAGATTTGATGTGTTCCTGAAGAAGAGTTATAAACTTTAAATTGACATTTGGGCCGACCATTGACACAACTCAACGTCTTTAAAACATGTTAAAATCAAAGTGGTATTATGAGTTTTATTAGTAAATTATTTTCTTCTATTCTATCATGGCTTTTGAAGGACCTTCTATTGTGCTCGATAAATTTTATTTACCTGTGCATGTGTTTGTCTGTTAGCCATAGCTGCCGCTAGCTCGGTGCTCATGTAACGCTCAAGTTGTTCAAACTTGAGAGTGAAGTAAAGAGTGCGGATGGGGAAGTAGACAGCCTGCGGGAACATGCGTCCAACCTGTCAACAAAATACAATTTCAAATATTATTTCAAGTAGAGATGGATTTAATTTTTTTCAATGCGAAGAAATATTAAATATGTAGGCCAATATATTAAATATTTGTCTATTGTGGTTGAATATACACACAAAATTTATCATTTAACAAAAAAAAATATTTTCAAATTAGTTTAATGTTGTAGATATCTAGAAATTTAAGGAAAAAGTGTCTAGCTTTTACATCACTAAAGGAGGTTATTGTAACCATTACATCCAAAATAAATAAAACATTATTCAATAAATAAAATTATTTTAGCAGAGTATTCGATACAGCTCGACTGGTTATTTAGATACTATTACTACTGTTGACCTGAAACACGTTGGCTAGAATCACGCAAGAAAAAATATAAGGTGATAGTACTAATTAATAATATCATTGTCTGGTAAAAAAAAAAGAGGTGTGGAATAAGTATAAAACATTTAGTTTTCTCGTGTATGATTTCAATAAAATAAAGTATGTTCTACTTTAAGACCCCTCCCCCTTCAAATTGTATATGTGCAGTGAAGTTTCATGTCTTACTCTAACAGCAGTTTACCTTTATTACTATCCCTATAAATATGTGATATTTAATTATATTAGTTTAGTAAGTAAATAAAATATAGATTTAAACATTTCTTACCGGTAAAAGCTGTTTTAAATTATCGCTGTGGTTAAACCATGAATGAAAAGAGTAGTTTACTTAAAATGACTTCATTAAAATTTAAATGATGTAAATAATGGAAATATGTAAAAATAAAGGATATGAGAATTTGAACAATTCTATCACTCAGTGGTTTCAAACAAACAGAAGAAATGGAGAGAGAAAAACAGCCTTTCATCTACAAAGAAGATAAGCTATTGATAGTTTGGCCCCATTTTCCAGACGCTGGTGTCTATTTTTAATACACTGAAGCTACAAATTAGAAATAGTTTATTTACACAATATTTTTGCTATTTCCCATAGCTAAATAAAACATTAAAAAGTGGTCAAGAATAGTATTACAGAACAGCCATCACCTTAATACTGCCGTTTCAGTTCACCTAGACCAATGCAATTCAATACATTGGAAACAAATGCTATGATGATATAATTTGATCGATATATACCTTGTGATATTTCAAATGATATATATGTCAATATTAAGGAAAAATGCTATTTATATCCCTTACTAAAACCAAAGAGAGTTATATTTACCTAAACACTATTAGTTTAGTATTGCTAGATGTTGGTGTACCTGGCTGAGCAGATTTAGTATGAGCTTGCCCTCATTCCGTACGAGGCAGGTTAACAGTTGTGGTATCCATGGCAACCACTGAATGGGTGGAACATCCACCGAGTACTTGCTGACAGCGGTCGCAAGAGAGGAGCGCTCGTCGTCATATGACAGCAGCCAAAACACCTGACACAACATGGACATCTGTTTCAATACGAATACCATTTAAAATTTACAGAGCGCAATGTTTATTTATTTGCACTTTCTGAAATGACCGATTATATCAGACACGACTTACTTATTAAGTTAAATATAGAACAGACACAACACCCAGTCTCCCGGCCATTAATTCATCACTGTGAAAGGGCAAACCCACATTTTACCAATTATAAATTTTCAGCTATTTCAGGAATCAAATCCAGGACCCTTAGCTCAGTAGACAGATACGCTAGCGATTGATCCAAGGTGTTGGAGAATCTTCAAAGTAAAACACCGAAAAGTATTTAGGGTATTTGCCATCCAGGGAAATGTTGAATTTATACTTAATTGTGTCAATCAATTAAACCTTGTTCTTCCAATTAAGTAGTAGCTTTGGAAATAAAGTTGCAGCTAAAAACAAATACCAAAGTTTTACTTTGTAATAATTCTTGTATTGAATTTTGTTTTTTGTTTTTTACAACATATTTTATATTATGATCATTCAAAATAATATCATCATTATCATTATTATTATTATTAGCACCGCGTCTTACTACCCATTCGGGTTATACACAAAAACTAACTAATAGGAGAACTCCTGGCAACCTGATGGTGTGAAGGCTATCTTTCTATTGGGTAGAGGAAGCCAACTTATCACCTAATTTTCAAATAAAACAAAAGAAGTTTTTTTAAAGAAAGAAAGTTTTAAAACGTATTGTATTGAAATTACTTCTGAAAACGCCTGATCATCCATGAATGAAGTATTAAGAGGAAAATTTACATACAGTTCTTTAAAGAAAAATACATTTCATCCATGTCTTTTTGAATATATGAGAGGGGTTCTAAAACAGTACCATTACAAGCTAAACAAGTTCACAGTGTATTAGTTTATTACCGAAATATAATATATGAAGATATTACCTTTGCGAGATGTTTCCTTGACTTGACCTCGTACTGATGCCTGCAAGCGTGCAAGAAGCAAGTTACCGCAGACACGCCCACAGAGATCTGGCGGGAATCTTTGGTAAACACCTGCTCTAAGTAATCTCCCCACAAAGCCCAGGCCTTCACCAGCGTGTCGTGGAGTTGGACTGCCGAAGAAAACGCCTTGTTGGCTTCGTCAGATCGACCTGGTTCACATAACATATTCACTCATAGCTAAGGAATTGTCAAGTGAAAGGGAATAAGAGGACATTGAGACAGTGAGACTTTTTGATTACAGCAGGACAGTATCTGTTGTTTTTAAAAATACATACATCTGTAATGCTGGTATGTATCAAAGTATCTAAGGTTGAGCCAGGCGGAAGTGTAGTAGTGTGCAAGCGCCCAGAAATAAGGAAAATAAACATTGCAAATGTAGGCACTACATTGGTGCGTGCCTCCTTCTGTTCCTTTACCTGCTTCTTTTAACCTCTTCTACACATATACATTTCTCATTTCCCTGACATCCCTCCCTGCCTTTCAGCTATGATCTATATTTTTGGCCGACTAACTTACATCCATTACTGTTTCCAGCCTATGGCCTGAGTCAGTTTTTTTATTCAAGTTCAATATTTTTCAACTACCGGATTTCTAGGCCTATTGTTTATGGCTGACTATTAAACTTAAATTCAACTAAAGTTAAAGCCAAATATAAATATTTATATTTGACCTAAATATGAATTCAAACCTAGAGGTTACTCCCTGAAACTTGATAACTCACCTATTTGTGCAAGTAGCATACCCTTCAATGCATAAAACTCTGCTGTCATTTCCCTGGAGAAGGATTTCAAATTAGTTGGTTCCACAACATCGAGGCACTGAAAATAGTCAATCAATGTACATAATTTACTGTTTAGTTCATGTTTTTACAAGAGACGAGTCGACTAACTTTTAAGTAAATTTATGATGACCCGACAATTTTGTTAGTTACAAATGGATTTAACAACTATATTAAAAATACAAGAGTACACAAAATATATTAAATATTAGTAGAGATGGGTCGAATCCTAATCTTGAAATCGAATCTTAAATTTCCTTTCAAATCTCAAATCCAAATTCAAATTCTTAAATATTTAAAAAGGAACAGTTCTAGTATAGTCAAGATATTTAAAATTGAATTTTGAAATAGTTGTTTAAGTCTCGGTAATTGGTATCACTGACAAACGCTATTTTGTCATATCTATCATGCGATAAAAAACAAAGAGTGGAGGAGATTGTGAACATAATGGATGAAAGAGACAAAGTAGAGCAGGAGCGACATGAGGGAAGTAAGGAACGGCTACATTCTACGTTGGACGGGGAAAGATGAACGGAGGAGGTTCCGTAGTGAGAGAAGGGCTGCAGACAGAGGAGGTGGTACAAGTGCATGCATCACAAGTGAGGTGCCCAGCAGAACAAAAGGACGTGTTTGAGGAAGATTGAGAAAGGAAATGAGTGGGAGTTAGACAGATAGTAATGAGGAATCTTAAAGGAAAAGTAGAAAAAGAGAGAGAAGGATTTGAGGAGGTGTTAAGGAAAGAAGGATGGGGAGATAGAGACAAGGAGGGTAGACGGCTGTTGAAGTTATGTTACTGCTATCTACGTCATGTTATGCGTATAATAATATGTGTATGTGTGAGTGGAATGATTGTGCACCTTAATGAGTACTCAATGAATACTCAAATCGTTATTTATTTTTCAATTTTTCAAGTGAAATTTGTTTAGAGTTCTGATACTGCTTATTGGTGGTTTAGAACCAATTATAATTATACGATGAACCTAACAACCTGGCTCCAGACCAGTAATTTAACATTTAGATGAATGTATGAATGCTATAATGAATGGATTATAAGAAAGAATGTTAACATTTAGTTACTATTTGTATTTTTTTTACTATTCTATTAAATTTATATTTTCTCTTATATTCAGAATTTTTAGCTTAATTCATGATTCGAAGGTAAATTGTAAATTCAGATTGGGATTTGACCCAACTCTAGTATAAATGTTGGCCGTGTGTATAGCATCATTACCTCCTGAAGTTCATTCTTGCCATAAGTAGCCATTTGTACGTAGCACTTGACCAATTGTCGGATCATCTGGAAACAATCCACTCCAGGCATGTTGGGGAAAGTGTAGATCCTAAGCAGGGAGTCCAAACACACTCCGGTCAAGTTGTGCTTGCACGCAATCTTGCCATAATGGATGATGGCCTGTCCAAACATTTAACATCATACACATTTGTCACATATTCAAACATTCAAAATCTATTAATTCAAGTTCAGAGTGTAAGTTATTGTGGATTCACACATTCGCCAAAAAAAAATAGCTGCAGAACAGAAAGTGGTCACATGAGCAATAAGTTAATCACAAGATTTCTGTCCCATCGACGCAAGCTGTTCTAGTGAAGTTCAAATCCTCTATACTTTGTCCACTTTGCCTGAGAGCTTCTACCCTAAAGAACCAATCAAATCAAAAGACCAACCATCTTGAATCAGTGTGCATGTGCATATGACATCACATGTGCTATACAGCCAGAATAAATCAGAGCGCTTCGTTGGCCGTTGTGAGGTGGATTTTAAATAATCTGTTAATGGAAAGCGTGTATATCAATGTATTGGATTGTGCCACGATACAGCGTTATAATTTGTAAACATACATCACAACAATGATCTAAAATATCATCAATAAGCTGTTTTAAGTTTGCATTGCAATGCATCATGGGTCAACATACAGTGTGTGAATTGCTGCACCACTCAAGCAGACTCTGCTTTCTATTTTCGGCGAAAGTGTGAATCAAGCTTTAGTATGGAAAAGAAACAATTGACTGTATTTTTGAGTCAGCTCTATGAGCCATGTAGTAAATAAAGGTAAGTATCAGTTATGTATGTGTTGTTGATGTTGACCTGAGCGGAGGCATGCACCCCCAGAAGACTGTGGTTAGCAGTGGGGTCCAGCTGAGACTTGTAGTGAGACATGATGAAGGTGTAGTGGTGTTGTCGCCATGTGAACACATCACTCCAGTGACTCAAATCATCAGAGATGATGGGTAGACGGTTGCGCCAGGTCTTAATGATCCCCTTCATGTCGTGCACTGCATTGTTACGTCCATGCAACAGACCTTGATGGATCAAACAAGCCTCTTGAAGCTCCATTATCTGCAACACATTAACAACATGGAATAGTACTAGTTCTTGTTGGAAAGTGAAACCATTTCCTAAATTGGCAAGAAAGCAAAACTGCGGCCTCAATATGAAGAAGAACACTTCCAAAGAGAATGGGGTATCTGGGAAGTGTGATTAAGGCAAAAGGGGGTAGCAGAGAAGATAAAGTGAGACGAGGGCAGCAGGGAGAGGTTTTCTACAGGTGTGTAAGAGACCTGCTGTGAAAAAGAGAGGGGCCCTTGAAGTGTAAGGAAGTGTTGTATAGAGCATATTTCATACCCATAGTAGCGTAGGCAGCGGAAACGTGGACTTTGGATAAAATAGAAACGAGGAAAGTGGAGACCATGAGGAGCATGTCAGCTGTCACCAGAAAGATAAGATTAAGAATGAAGATGTGAGTTCTAGAGATGAGGTACAGTGGGTACATGAGATAGTAGAGGAAGCTAAGATGAGATGGAATGGACAAGTAATGAGGATGTTGGAGTACATGAGATAGTAGAGGAAGCAAGGATGAGATGGTACGGACATATAATGAGGATGGAAGGGAAGAGGATTCCAAGAAGATTAATGGTTATGAAGTATGTAGGGAAGAAACCGCAAGGGAGAGATGGGAGGAACAGATAGCAGCAAGTGTGCATGTGAGAGGAGGAGAGTGGAAGAGAATGCAGGAGGAAGAATGGTGGTAGGACAGAGGGAGATGGAGGCATTTTACTAAACAGACCTGGCCACAGGCTGAAAGCAGTTCATGATGATGATGATGATGATGATGATGCTTAAGGGCTAACACTAGGTTACATAGTCATAGTCGGCCAAATAGATGCTATGACAGCTTGATATAAGATAAGAGAAATTTTTAGTTGTGACAGGATTAATTCTAAGGGAAGTATATTTAGCTATATATGGACGAAGGTACAGTTCAACTCTACACCAATGACACTGGACAAAGCGATAATGGCCGACTCTTAAACAAAATCAAGTGTTACCACACAGGTTTCATTCTACCAGAACTCATCAGCGGGGATTGTGAAACGTGCACGCAACTTCCAAAAAGAAGAAACCAAAATCACAAAAGGGAGGGAAATTAAATTGGTAGTGAATGATAGGACATTATTTTATTGATAGGAACATGAAACCCAGGTGAGGGTTTGGAGGGTAGCGAATGATTCTCTTCACGATGCATCTAATACCTCTTTATCCATTGGAAACAATGTAAAGTGTGGTGAAACCTCCCCCCCCACCTTTCCACCATTGTAAAAGTAATATTGTATTTGTTCCCTTTTAAATGTTTCCATCCAGTCCACCTTTCCAGTATATCCTTATAAATATAACATAAAACTTCAAAAAGTGAAAAGAGGTTTTCATTAAAGAGATTAACTAAGGGATGTAAGGATACTTTATTGATATTGGAGATAATAACATTATAGTAGATTGACTTTTAATGTTGACCTTAGAGATTAATTTGAATTTTTGATATATATTATGGGTGTGTGAAGCTTAGAATATTTGACAATCTTGGAGTTCAATACTTCTTCTGTATTACTACACCTGAACCCTTATTGAAAAATAAATAATTAAAATAACATATTCCACAGCGTCTAGCCAAACTATATTTTAAAATTCCCCGATTTTCCAGGGCCTATATGTTATTCCATGTTATTAGGATCACAATTGTGTCACTCTATGAAGGGGTTAAAGGATTTCAGCCTAAAGTGATGACTATAGTGTTTGATCTAAGTTAGCTTTCAGTGAGATTATATCGCGACATTAAAATATTGCCTTACACCAGTACAGTTTACAGTTTGTGTGAGACATTCTCTTTTAATTTAATCTTCCTATAATATAATTGAGTTCACACGCGTGCGCATAGCTATGACTCAACTTTGGCTAAGGACGTGAAGTAGAGGGGTGGAAAGAAAATATAAAAATCACATTTTGACCTTGATAATCGAGATTAGTTTGTTCAAGTAGGACAAATATGTTAAGAGAGATCCACGGTTACTATTAACGGGAAGAAATATGTTATTTTGATTATTGAGAATAAAACGTGCATTTTTTTTAGGGAGTACATAACCCCTCAAGAAATTCGATAAAATTTCTTGACTTTTACATGAGCAGAAAAATTCCCTGACATTTCCCTGTTTTCCAGAGTGTTAGAAATATTGCTTCAAAAATAGTTAGAGGCAGAAAAACATAGAAAATAATTTTTTATTTTCATTAGAGTTTTTAAATGAGCATATATTTGGTTATTTTGATGGTAATTTTATCTTAAGATTTAAAAAAATTATCACCACCACCACCACCACTTCTACTAGCGTCTTACTACCCGTTCAGGTTGTACGCACTTACGCTAATGTGTAATGGTAGGGTGATTGTGAGATGAAATGGAGGACCTACAGTTTAACGTGGAATCCGAACCACGGTGGAGGCCTGGCATTCCTCACATTCACAAGTTGTGATTAATACACGTCTTGTCAGAAGTGAAGGAAGGGTTTGGCAATCAGATAAATCTGTGCCAGGACCGAGGATTGAACCCCGGACCCCCAGCACAGAAGTCTGAAACCTTACCCCTAAGCCGCCAGGTCACCAAAATCTTTATTAATGCTATAGAAAACAAACATGTATTTTAACACAAATAAAATTAATGACACTAACAAATTTGTCTATATTACCTGTATTTGAAATTTGTTTGATAAAAAAGTGTCCACCCCTCATTCCTGAGCCTCCTCCCATATGTAAATAAAGTAATCTAATGATGTGTACCTGCTGAGCCGCCTGTAGTATCGGCAGATGTATGTGTGACACTATTTGTGGTAGACGTCTCCATTCTCTCATGCACAGCACGTTGGCCACTTCAACATAGCGCTCCACCAAGTTGAGGTGTTGGTCTTCAGTGTGGCAGATAGCTAAGTAGCCTTTGTATAAGTTCACCTGGGAAAACAACGATTAAACATTTCATACACACAAAATAGCAAAAACTTAATGTTGGTAAGTTTAATACAAAAAATTGACTAATTTAAAGAAAAAACTCTTTGATAGATAAGCCAAACTATTGCGCGATGTGTTTTTATTTAGTACATCAAAACAACTAAATATTTTTAAAGTTCATTGTAGCATTTTTAATTTGCACACACACAATAAAACAAAATTTGATATTTTCATGAAGTTGAATAATTGGTACTTTATTTATGAATAATGCACAATTAGAACAATTTTGATGAAAATTAACGATATAATAACTACACATATTTTTTATTAAATAGGAGACATCATCAATCTTTGCCTTTTTTTGCCTGAAAGTGCCATAAAAAAAAGAGCACACATTATACTTTTGCAATATTTTCAAAATATTCATAACTACTATTCAAAGTTTCCATTGTAAAAAAAAAAAAAATTCCCTCAACCAAAGTAAATTGGTAGAGAAGTATAAAATATGTTTGATGTGACTATTGTTTAACAGAAATATTTTGACTATATGCAAATGTTTTAAATTTAAAAATAATATGTTTAAAATAAGATGCACTAAGTAAAATATAAAATGTAATAAATAAATAGGCTAGAATTGTAGAAAAATAGAGCACAATTAAAAGTAAAAATACTAATACATATTTACACATAGTTCAATATTTTGATACTTTCAAGAAATATTCATAAGGAAGTAATATAAGTAAGACTAAACAGAAAGTTGGCTTTAGTGATGCCAAATCGTTTGTGAAAGAATTAAAACTTCGCCGGTGGCTTTTAAATTCTTTGGTGGTTTATCTAGCTACTGGTATGTGGATGGCAGGTGGTGCTGAAAACATGCTACCACAGGTTTATGGAATGTTTAACATAATCCCTGTTCTTAACAAACATTACAACTTAACCGGAGTCAAACACTTTAATAAGTGACAACTAATTTTAACTTCACAAAAAAGAAGCATATATCAGAAAAGAACAAATACTTCAGCGTGACAAAAATGACTACCAGCATTTGCACAAGAAATGTGCCTATTTATAAATAAATAATTGTTAAATTGCAATACCAAAAGCCGCTAGTGTTGAAATAGGGATTAAGTCAAATATAGTTATCAAATATTTAATTTGGGTGGTTTTCTAGACTTTGTGATCCATCGATGTGCCAGTTCTCATCTTCTTGACTGGGACAGATTGCATTGGGTTCTGTTGATTGATTTTAATACTTTGACATTGTAGCAATGAAGTATGTAGGGAAGAGATTACAAGGGAGAAAATAGATATATATTCCATTCACGGTAGGAATTACTCTCTGAAAGGTCTTTTTTCCTACCAATATCCTAATATATAATAGCTTTCTGGTAGGAAAAAAGGCCTTTCAGAAAACAATTCCTGCGGTGAACGGACTTTAGATACTGTAAATATATGATTAAATACACTTTTTCATAGCTTTAAATTCATGATTCTTTAATTTTGAAGGTAGATATTTGACAGTATACCTGTCCCTTAATAGAGTACAAAACACACATAATCTTAATTAAAACTTTCACTGTCACAGATATCTTCATCAATTAGTAAACGTGTGAAGGTAATAATAATTTGTTGTGTATCTAAGAGACTGACCTTCCACAACAGCTCTTTGGGACAACTGTTTTCCACCTGCGCCATAACCTCCTTCATCAGCGGCCAGTTGGGGACTCTCCACGATGAGTCCAGGACAAGGAAGGGGTTCCCCGTGGCCTTGTCACTGCTATACTCCAGTAACAAGTCCCATTGGTTCAATTCTTTGCAGCATCTGCACAGTTACAATCACAATATTATCAAGTCGTGTATCTCAATGTTACAATTGGATCCATGGACGTCAAATAATACTGGGTGTATTGTACGAAGGAATAAGGTGGATATGAACCAGGGCTAACAAACAAGTCAATGTGAGAGTCCTCTTTCCCCACATACATACCTACAGACTGTTTATGAACACAGCATCTGGGTGTGTTGTACGAAGGAATAAGGTGGATATGAACCAGGGCTAACAAACAAGTCAATGTGAGAGTCCTCTTTCCCAACATACATACCTACAGACTGTTTATGAACATAGCATCTGGGCGTGTTGTTTGCTACTGAAGATTGCCATATTGGTTCATTTAGGGTGAAACAGCAGCAGAGAAGATATAGTGAGATGAGTGCAGCAGGGAGAGGTTTTATACAGGTGTGTAAGAGACCTGCTGTGGAAAATAGAAGTGCCCTTAAAGTGTAAGGAAGTGCTATATAGAGCATACTTCATACCCATAGTTACGTGTGCAGCAGAAACTTGGACTTTGGATATAAGAGAAACAAGGAAAGTGTAGGCCACGGGAATTAATTTTTGAGGAGCATGCTAGCTCTTCACTAGAAGGGATAAGATTAGGAATGAAAATGTAAGGTCTAGAGTTGGGCTACATGAGATGGTAGAGGAAGCTACGAGGAGATGGTATGGACACACAAAGAGGATATAAGGGGAGAGGATTCCAGGAAGATTCATGGATATGAAGTATGTAGGGAAGAATATCCAAGATTTTGAATAATATCAAGTAAATTATTATCTTCAGTTAGATGTTCCTAGATCTTCGGTTTCGAAATAAGAATAGAGATGCTTGTTTAGTTATCACTAACTGACATTTATGGTAGTTCCGAAGCAGACGTGTTTATTGGTTAAATTTTTGTAACATGTGAAATGTGTTTATGCAACAGTTTGTAGTATATTTATCCTTTGATTTCTTCCTATTTATCTTTACTTTATGCTATTTTCTGTATATCATTGTGAAAGTGAAAGTGTCATGTTTTAGAAGATAGCGTTAATGGTCGAGTTCAATGTTCATATTTAGGGGGAGTAGGGTATGTATGAGACTCAGATTTTCACTAACGTTTATCATTTGTCAAAATAAAAAATTAAAACTCACCTGGCCCAGTGAGTCTCCCAGAGTTTGAGCTCGCTAAGCATGCTTGGTGGAGATGGTGTGGATGAGTAGTCAGATCGGAACTTGTTCATCGCCACCTCGTAGGCTCCTTGGGCCTGCTCAAAGAAGCCTTGTTGCTCGTACATAATGGCAACATTGGTTTCTCTGCAACGCGAGTGTTTCTGCCAGAGCCCTGCCCACATGTCCTCTTCACACAACAGTGTGTACATCTCCGACAAGGAGTCGAGCACCTCCTGCAATATAGCATTCACACAACCGTCATCACATCACAGAGAGTGGTACGGAGAGCAGTTTGTCTTTAATACAACAATACAAGTTAAAAATGATTCTTTTTTTAATTAATTCCTAAAATAATTTTAAAAGAATATTTAAGTTTCATTTTTGCTGAAATGCAGAAAATACTATAAAACAAACTGGTATTAAAAAAAATCAGAATTGTAACTCAAGATATTGGGAGGTATTTTATAAATTTAATTTAAAGTTTCCTCCAAAATTGATAATATTTTCCATCATTATTTAAAAAACTAATTTTTTCAAAATGTTACAAAATGTTTCAATTTATCAAAGAATTGAACCAATGGGACTTGTTACTGGAGTATAGCAGTGATAAGGTTAGTTTGGATTTATGTTCTATATTTGTATCCACATACGCTGGATATTTTTATAAGATCACCGGTAAATGTAGATAATACAGTTCATGTTTCATATTTTCTTTCACCAAACTGTATTGGGAAAGTTATAAAATCACTGGTTATTTTACAAAATAACAAATCCAGTATATTCACAGTAACATATATATAACACAATGAACTGCGTGGATAGACAGAATGAAAGAAATGTGTGTATGTGTATAAATATTTGGTAAAATAACCAGCCATAGTCATCAGTGTTTGAAGATGCACTAACCTTCACCTCCATTTATTATTATTTAGCACCGCGTCTTACTACCCGTTCAGGCTATACGCTTAAGTATTAATTACGCTAATGGATTAGGAATTGGGAAGGTTGAATTTAGAGGAAGTGAACCCGCATTTTCTTGGATGGAGAGTGGAAAACCATTTAGGAAAGACCACCCCCAGTTCACCCGACCGAGATTCGAACTTCATCTCCCCGTCCTCGGCAGTCGAGCTCAACACGACTGGCATGTTAGCCAACTACGCCACCGAGGCGGGTCTTCACCTCCAGTCTTTGTGATTCAAGTAAGATGGGAAAATGACACACTCATCAAGATATTCAACTAATGCTCTCAAAGAAATGTTTCTAACTAATTTCATCTCACAGAATAGGAGTACTTTCTCCAAATATACCCGACAAGCAATGTCAGTGTCGATCACAGGTGGAGTACGAATGAATCGAATCAGAACATATAATGTGATATTGCAGCAGTACCCTTTGAGAAGACAAAAGTACCTAATAGATCATTTTTCCATTCATATTATAGCAATGTGTGTAAAAAATAAGTTATGGAAATGAGTGGTGAGATTTTAAATAGTAATCTATGTTTTAATATTCGAGATGCACTTCAACTTGGCAGTAAATTCAAGCAAAAACTCATTTAAAGTTTGTGTTATTTGTATTCCAACACTGTCAGGTTTCTCTGTCGGACCCTGTAGAGTTTTTAATCACATTCAAGATGTTATTACAAAAGAATGTTGAATACAAATTCTAAAAATAAAATGTCAATTTGTTAAAGAGAAACATGTTTATGTAACATTATAAGTACTATTTTTAAATAAAGATATTTGTTAAACCTGCTGTGGTGACATGGTGGGTTCGAAGTCGTAGCAGTCGGACACATCTCGTTTTGTCTTGAGTTGTCCGTTGTTGCCGTTCTCAAATGCCAGGTGCTCCAAGCTGAGCGTTATGCGATGCCACAAGTTGTGTGACTTGCCGAGGTATTTCATCAGTATGCTGACAAAAACAAAACAAACACAAAGTGAAAACACTTCAAACAGCTACTTCATATACTGGCAAACAAACACAAAGTGAAAACACTTCAAACAGCTACTTCATATACTGGAAAACAAACACAAAGTGAAAACACTTCAAACAGCTACTTCATATACTGGAAAACAAACACAAAATTGAAAACACTTCAAACAGCTACTTCATATACTGGAAAACTTCTGTGTGTACAGTCAAAGTAAAAAAGAGTGGACAGTGTGGAAAACATTAAATTTACAGTCCATTTTGATTAGCAGTCCGACACCTTAGCTCAGTCGGTAGCGTGTCTGCCGACTGAGCTAAGGTTGCCGAGTTTGATTCCAAGCGTGGCGTAAAAAATTATCATTGGTGAAATGTGGGTTTACCCTTTCACAGTGATAAATTAACGACCGGGGACTGGATGTTGTGCCTGTCCTATTCTTAAGTTAAATAATAAGGCATATGAAGTTACGACAGACATAGCAAGCTGGTAGTGGAAAATATATGGCTTGAATAAAAAAGTGACCAAAGGCTGGAAACAGTATTGGATGTAAATAGGGATATACGGGAATGACTTTTTTATTTCGGGACGGGAACAGGACGGGAAATGAATCAAAATACCAGGATTCGGGACAAAAACGGGAAACTTTACTCTTTAGAATAATTTTAGATTTAAAATATATGGATTTCTAAACTAATATTAAAAGACTTGTTAAAGTTATAATATTAAAACCAGCTTCGGTGGCTGCATGGTCTAAGGTATAAACTAGACTGTCGATGATGGGGATATTTAGTTTGACCTCGACCGAGTGGTTATTCCTAAATGGCTTCCCACTCTATCCACGTAAATGCAGGCACACTTCTAAATTCAATTGTCCTCATTCCTAATACACTAGAGTAATCATTAGATAGGTGTATAACCGGAGCAAGTAATAAGACGTGGCGCTAAAAATAAAAACAATAAAAAATAATATAATAGAATAAATAGCAGTGTGCGCGAATAGCATTTTCTATCAAATCGAAAAACAAAATTTTGAATTAATATCAAAGAATACAATTAATAATATAGCCAATTTTATTACATTTTTGATGGAAATTATTTTTATTGATTAATTTTGTTTGAAAATGGTGTTTTGTTATTTAATTATTTGTAGAGTGCAAAAAATACTACAAAACATAAGGTTTAGCACCTCTTAAATTTGCTCTAAGTATGAAACTGCAAAATATTATCTAGGTTTGAAACCTCTTAAAAGTTACTTTTCTTAAATGTTCTCTCATAGGTTTGACACCCCTCATACTCTACTCCCTGTCTGGCTCTTCAACAGCAGAGAAACTGATCCCTCATAAATGGTTGACCTTGGCAAGCTACTTTCTCCCCCCCTTCCTTTTCTATCTTTCAAGCTCTCTCTCTTGCTGACCCTGACTTGTTTGTTTCTCCACAAGTGGTAAAATAACCCCCTCCCCATCCCAGCCACCAAGTTTGCTAAAGAACAAAAAAGAAGACTGTCTACAAAAGAGATTAACAGTGATAAGTTTTGTTTCCCGCGAAAGGATCAATCCCACCCGACCCACAAGAATAGATAAATACCCGACCTTTTCCCGAGGTTTCAGGATCCCGGCCACCCCTAGATGTAAATAAATGTTGATTAGCAGAAAAGTACCCTTCGTCTACACTGTAAGGTCGCAAGCTTACCATGCATTATTCCACTATGGTATATCTTATAAGATCAACATCAACATCAACATTATATATAATTAATTAAAATACATGTTAGTTTTAGTAAAACCTACATCTTAAGTGTACAATCTGGCAGTCAAGTTTCATTTCCAAATTTTGTTTGATTAAAATTTAATGAAACAGATTTTAAAAAAAATTTACAATTCACATAAACCAAAAATTAAACTGTTTATAATATGGTGTTGAAATATATCATCGAAATCTTTAAAACAATAAGACCATAATGAGACCCAATATTTTGTTAGAAACCCCGATTCTTTGTATTTTCTTTGAAATGAAACATATTGTTTACATTTAATAACATTTTATTTAGAGCTCATTAAGATCATGCATTTAATAGTTAAAATATATAAATAAA
The DNA here is from genome assembly GCA_902151455.1 of Timema bartmani. NCBI lineage: Eukaryota > Metazoa > Arthropoda > Insecta > Phasmatodea > Timematidae > Timema > Timema bartmani. Next base: position 33,255 of record CABFWB010001575.1, read on the forward strand.
TTCACACAAAGTTATGTTTATAAATGAAGGTAGGCACTAATATTTATTTACTTCTTTTAATTTCAATGTATGGACATAACTCTAGGAATTATTCGCAAGATAATGCCATCCAAACCCTTCTGTTAACATTACTTGTTTACTTGTTCCTGTCATTAATAACCCTCTACCAACATTGTTTTTGTAGAAATCAATAGAAATACATTGGGTGACCTGGCGGTCTAGGGGTAAGGTGTCAGACTTCTGTGCTGAGGGTCCGGGGTTCAATCCTCGGTCTCAGCACAGATTTATTTGATTGCCAAACCCTTCCTTCACCTCTGACAAGACGTGTATTAATCACAACTTGTGAATGTGTGTAATGCCAGGCCTCCACCGTGGTTCGGATCCCACGTTAAACTGTAGGTCCTCCATTTCATCTCACAATCACCCTACCATTTCACATTAGTGTTAGTGCGTACAACCCGAATGGGTAGTAAGACGCGGTACTAATAATAAAATAGAAATACAGTTCAAGTCAAAAGGCCATACAGATTCAGACAAAGCCGAAAAGTGTACTAGATCACTATATACATTAGTCTTATCGTCCTTGTGTACAGCTTTATTTATAGAAAGACCAAGACACACACTAAAAAAGGCGTTGGTGTAATAGAAATATGGTACTTACGGCTTGATGGCAATGGGTGGCTGGCAATGGGACAGAGCATCAATGAAAGTGCTCAATGCACTTGGATGGCAATCTTTCTGTACAACATGGCTGCCACTACACACAAACGGAACAATTTCCGACAGAAGAAACTGGCAACAAAGACAATTACATTTTTTTAATAAAAAATATATATAAGAGCTTCTTAATTTTTAAGAATTATAACCTAGGTCATGGTATTTATCTCTTTAAAGAAAATTACTTTTCACATTTTGAGATATGTTTTGTTATATAAGGAAAAAGGTACAGAAAATAGGAATATGATAAATCAATTTAAAATCTTTATCAAATGACTTTATTAAAATATAAATGTATTTAATTCATCTACATCTCAACATAAGAAATTCATCCATCTTATATGAGTTCCTTTCAAGTTTATGGGACGTTAAAGAGGAGGGGGCGCTTAAATCAAAGTTTGTCCAGGCTCAAAATTATGCTCGAGGCAGCCCTGATGATGGGTCCCGATAAAATTAAACCTAGGTCAGGTGATCGGGCATTAACGACCAGTTTTCTTCAATCATTGTAAAAGCCATCTTGTGTTATTTCCTTTTAGGCGTTTCTATCCATCTTTCCTGAATATACAACCAAATGGTAAGAAATTAATATTATTATTGAGAATAAATAGGAGAGTGTCAGTATCCAGATCTAGAGTGGATATCGTGTAATAAAATAGACATGGGTCCGGATGATAATGAACTCACGCTCTGTTGCTTCTCGGACATTATGGACCACATCTTAGGGAAGAGGTCGAGCCACACGGATTCAGCAAGGGCCGTGTCCATATGGCAGAGCTGAGTGGTAGCCAGCAGGAAGTTGGAGGTATGCAAGCCTTCGAGCTTTTCCATAAAGTTGGCCTGTTGCTTTATTATAACATTGAAGGCATCCTTGCGACTGCGAGGCAGTCTACGAGGCCCCTCAAGCTTGCAGCCCTCTGTCTGGAGCTCTAGGTCCAACACATCTTGCACCTGAAGGACACACATTCCACAACAAACGTAGAGTATGTTGCGATCAACGTAACAGTCACATTTTTTCTTAATATTCTTTATTCTTTAAATTGAAAAAGACTCCTGTACATGAGAATCGAACCCAGGACCTTTGGTTTACTATGCCACTAATTTAACCGCTGATAAATACAATTTAAATTTAAAGAATATGATATTTAGATGTAATTATAGCCATAATTAAAAAAGAAAATAGCTTGGCAATTTAATCCATTATTATTTTTTTAAATGAAACGATGAAACTATGAAANTAAAGAATATGATATTTAGATGTAATTATAGCCATAATTAAAAAAGAAAATAGCTTGGCAATTTAATCCATTATTATTTTTTTAAATGAAACCATGAAACTATGAAAAAAAAAAAAACTTTAACTAAGGGTATTTACAAATGATTAACTTATAATTAACATTAAAATACCAAAATTGATAGTGAAATAGATGGGTTGTAATGTAATGAATATCGTTTAAGGGGAAGTCTGCCAAAATATGAATGAACGACAGGCCCAGTTTGTTTTATGGAATACACTTAGAATTATTTTTAAAATCTATATTATCAAGAAACTGTGACGAAACCACCATAAGCAAAGTAAATGGATGGATCTGTACAAAAGTGAGAATCTCATTCAAATAGGTCTAGTAGTTTTATTTTTAATTGATTAGAAAGAAATCACTTTGGAAATTACCATGATCGACGACCATGGTAATGCATCCCCCCCTGAAGGTGAGAGAGCAGGGAACCCCGAGTTATGGGCAGTGTTTTTGCAGATTTTATGAGAAAAAAATGTTATGCAAAAAATATATTTCTCCGAAAGAAACAAAGAGTTTAATTTTCTTCACATGGTGATAGGAACAGTTGTTGAAAATCTGTCATAAGCATGAAAAACTCTTTTAAATGAATAGAAAAAGTGGTCATTAAATTTCATCGATATTAAATAACTGTTGAGGTCACATTCTGAATAAAATTAAATTTTATGTTTGAAATGAAGAATTATTTGATTTCGTTTAGCCAAATAAACTGTTTTGACTTTTGACCCAAAAACTCTAAAAATACTGCCCCTTACCTCAACTTCTCTACACTCCTACCTTGAATATAAAAGATTGGAATTTTAGCCATTGGTTTTCCATCCAAGTGGCAGGAAAACTCGGGCAGGAAAGAATGAGAGCCATGATGTTTGCTGATGATTTGGTGGTATGGAGGGAGAAGGAAGAGGAAGTAGAGGAACAAACAAGAATAGAATGAGGAAGTGAAAGAGTTTGAAATGAAATTTAGCATGGCAAAGTGTGAAGAGATGGTAATGACAAGGACGAGGGTAAGGCTTAGTATAGCTATAAGGTTGGCTGGAGTAGAGCTGAGAAAAGGACAGTAGGAAGTGAGTGCCCTTGAAGTGCAACGAAGTGTTGTACAGGCCGTACTTTGTATCCATTGCCACACATGCAGCAGAAACATGGACAACGAATGTAAGAAAGACTAGGAAAGTGGAGGCCATGGGAATGAAGTTTGTGAGGAGCAGGTTAGCAGTCATGAGGAGGAACAGGATTAGAAATGAAGTTAACCGAAAAAGAGTGTGGGAAAAGGGAGTACATGAGATAGTAGTTGAAGTAAGACTGAGATGGTATGATTATGTAATGGGGATGGAAAAAGAGAGGATGCCAAAGAAAATGTTGGAAGTTAAGTATGTAGGAAAAAGACCACAAGGGAGGCCAAGAAAGAGATGGGAGGAGCTGATAGCAGGAAGTGTTCAAGTGAGAGGAGAGGAATATAAGAAATTAAAGGAGGACGAATGGTGGAAGGATAGAGGAAGATGGAGGCATTTTAATAAACTGACCTGGCTACAGGCTGGAAACAGATGATGATGAGTTTTCCATAGGCCTGTGGCTTAGCGCAATTTGATCTCAAAGAGGATAGAGAAAATAGACAAAAACTCTGATTATGTTGCAATTTAGAGGTTTGAATAATATATTAAATTCTGTAATCTTTTAGATTTTTAGAGGAAAATAAAAAAATACGTACCCAAAATTTGTGTAGTAATTTATTTTAAAATTGTGAATTTTCCAAATAAAAGCTAACAAGTGTTTGGTATGGTTTTGATGTGAGGTAAAATTAAAAACCCAGGTCTGATACAGCTATTATAATTGTATATTTATATTTTTTTAATTTTTGACTAAAACGGTTCTTAAATAAAAAAGTACTGGTGTTAACTTTAATAACTACTTACACATTACAACATAAAGATGTTGAAACTAATCTGAATAAATAAAAGTGAGCTGAAGTATTGTCTATAAGAATACAAAAACATTTCTCAACTGAGCCAGCGTGTCTGGTCACCTCTTAGGTTTTAGTTACTTAACTTCTCACAAAAACAAGTACAGTTGGACTTCAATAATACTACCTAGTTCATCAAACTATTATTATCTAAGATACAAAAGCAAATGGACACAATTCCAAATATTAACATTAACTTAAAAGATGTGTCTTGATGCAAAATAATTGTGGTGACAGTGTATTTCTTGCATAATTTATATTTAAAAGCTACTTTTATAGTTTTTTTTGCCAAACATGTCCCCCTTCCTTAAATCTATTCAGGGATAAATATTACCATCAAGTATGTTTTTATTAGGTATGGTAGATGTAAAATAAGGTTAATTTAACTTTAATAAATTAATAATAAGGTTAGTGCGCACGCATTAAATACAAACATCAAATATGTAGACGGCTCTTAACTTTTCCTGCCCAAGTTTCGGGAACATCCAATTTCCTGATTTTTCCCCCCTCAGAGTTCGGGATCCCGAACAGGCCTAGTTTTCTCTTCAGTCCATTTAATTCATATTTCACATACATTTGATTTACTTCTTTTAAAACTTGATCCAATAACTTTTAATTGTTATTCACCACAAATCAAGGCCTGTACTAATGTAGCTCTCACCTCTTTATCAGGAGATTCCGCTGTCTCCAATGTTGCGTCTGAAGGATCTGGCTGTTCCTGTTTCAGACCAGTGTTCAAAGGATATTGGTAGAGAAGATCCTTTTCAAACACATCAGCCTTATTGAGTAGGAAAGAGATGCCAGGAAGGACATTAGACTTATTTGCCATCTTGATTGGAGCATCTGTGGGAAACATTGCACTTTTGTCACGACAAGCGTTATTAAAAGGAAGTCACTTGGTCAAGTTCATACAATAATTGAATTACCTTTTATGATAGGATGACTACGTTGGTATATCTATTAACTTAAAAAGTGCCTAGGAAAAGATATCTAGTTAATTAAGATGTAAGAACAGTGGGAATACAATAGTTATAGGTGGTATGGAAGACTAACTGGGCACCGTAAGAATGGACGAAGGAAATTATAATACCGATTTATAAGAGAGGAAATAGTAGGAGGTGTATAAATTATAGGAAAATAACGCTGATGCCGAACAAAGTGGCAAACAAACTCGGGGAGGAAAGAATGAAGGCCATGATATTTGCTGATGACTTGATGGTAGGGGGAGAGAGGGAAGTACAGGAACAGCTAAAGGAATAGAATGAGGAGTGAAATTTAGCATGGCGAAGTGTGATGTTAAAAACAAAGAAAATGTACCCATCCTTCGTCCTTAAGGGTAAAAGGAGTGGCGTACAAAAGTAAAAAAAAAAAAAAAAAAGATATATTTTGGCGACATTTTCTCGAATTAGCACAGCTGTGTACCAAAAGGTTATTAAATGGCATGAATTCCTGATCCACGAGAAGAAAACTACCCAGCATGACAATTTTGGCCTACATACACAACCTGAACTTGACATTGACGAGTAGTTCCAGACTGGTATAAAAAACAAAGAACTTCACTATTTTCCCCTCCCAACTCCCAAAACGAAGGGAAACCCTGAAAAACAGCGGGAAACATTCCAATAACACAGAAAAATTTCACAGCCAATGTAAATAAAGAATTGCATAAATGAAAATAAGCTAAACAAAAATATTCCAAAGGTACTTTACATTATTGAATATATTTACAGTTCAGAGAAAGAACAAAGTATTTTGGAAAACAAGCAACAATGATTTGCAAAAAAAAAGGCTAGCTAGCATATTTTGAGGGTACTTTAACAATATCAAAAGATAAAACATTGGTATCTCTTTGTAAATATGAGAAAACTGTTTGAAACTTTTCCTTAAAATTTTGATTTGAGTAAAAATATTTTTTTTCAGACGTCACTATCACTAAAGAACGCAGCCAGCAATAGGTCAAACATTTCTGTATATTTGATTTATAAACTAATAGAACTAAGTCTATTGGGCAAACTTAAATAAACAATCAACGTGGTGTCTGGCTAGCTGAAATCTAGTGACCATTTATTGACAAAGGATATTTTTAGTTAGTTTTAGAGAACAAACAAATAAATAAAGAGATGAGAATATTCAAAATAACTTAAATAAATACTTATCACTTCAAATAATAATCGGTGAATAAAATATTTTTAAAAAGTGCCAAAATAGAATTAGAGTTGGGTGAATTAACTATTTTATAAATAAGAATCTATTTTATCTACAAATCTTGAATTCTAATCCAAATCTTGGAAAAGATTATGAACAAGAGAAGAAATTTAAACACAATGGAATTATATAAAATATAAATAATAACTAAATGTTGACTTTTTTCTATAATCCATTAATTATAACGTTTATAAATCCAATTAAGTGTTAAATTAATGGTATGGGGTCTAATTGTTAAATTTGTCTTCTAATTATGAGATTTAATCACCTGTAAGGTGTATTAAAACAATAATTGAAATTTTTTTTTTTTTGCAAATATTTGAATTAAGTAATCGAGTCTCGAATCAGATATTGTCTCAAATCCTCAAATTCTGAATATTCTTGAGAATTCAACGATTAAATCTCTAAATTAATAATTGATTTATATAATATTCAATATATATTTTCACCTTTTAGGTATTCGAAAATGTGTAAATAATTCAAAATTCCAGAATTTAATATTCAAAGTTCAAATATGAATAATTATCTGACACCTTAGCTCAGTCAGTAGTGTGTCTGTCTACTAAGTTAAGGGCCAGGTTCGATTCCCAGCATGATCAAAAAATGTATCACTGATGAAATGTGGGTTTACTCTTTCACAGTGATGAATTAATGGCCGGGGGACTGGATGTTGTGCCTGTTCTTGTAATAAGTGATATTATAAGGCATATGATGCTACAACAGGTTTAGCTAGCTGGTAGTGGGAAATACATGGCTTGAATAAAAAACTGACCTAGACCACAGGCTGGAAACAGTAATGGATGTTAAGTAAAATATGATTAATTCGGAAATAGATATTTTAAAATATTCAAACTTAAGAATAGTCATACAACCTTACTTATTATGTTATTTGGATTTATGATTTTATGGTTAACCAACAATTTTATATTTGAGAAAATTGTATTCTACGTATATCTAGAATTATGTTAGAAAGTTTACATACTTTGTTCTGAAGTGACCAGTAGCAACTCTATACATTGCTTGATCCAATAGTGTGGACCAATGCTCTCCCAGTTCTGAGAGCAACAAATATAGAGCAGCCGGTCTTGCAGACGCTGTTTCATACTTGCATCAAAGACCTCAAAGAACTTTGCTCGAATGGTAGGTTGGACGCAACGCAGGCCTGCCATGAACGCTGGTTCCAGTTTCACGGTCAGCTCGGAATGTTTCAATGTCTCATCCCTGGAACAAAGAACAAGTCAAACATTGTCTTTTTTTGTCCCAAATGAACAAATGCGGGTATTTTTTTATGGGTTAGAAGGCTCCATTTTTACTTTCTCTCAACACCACAGAGAGAAAGTATTAAGATCACCAAAAATATTGAATTTGAGATTTTGATAAATCTCGATATTTCATCACCGACCGAAACCAAAAAAAGTGGTTTTCGTCATGCCATACCTTGGGCTAGAGCCGAAACTATTTTACCGATAGGGCTAAAACTTGGTATCTGGTGTTTCCACAAGGTCCCCCCTGAGTGTATTGTTGTAATTAGATATTTAACCCTAAATTTAAGGATAGTTTACTGAAGGACAAAGAGAGGGAAAGTTCTATTTTCTCAAAATTCGCTCTAACAATACTTAGCATCGCATCTTACTACCCATTCAGGTTATATGCTTAAGTACTAATTAGGCTAGTGGGTTAGAAATTGGGAAGGTTGAATATAAAGGAAACGAGCCCGCATTTGCGTGGAGGGAGAGTGGAAAACCCTTTAGGAAAAACCACACCCAGTTCACCCGAGTGAAATTCGAACCTCAATTTCCCCGTCCTAGGCAGACTAGCTCAACACGAAACTAGCGGGTTAGCTAACTATGTCACCGAGGCGGGTTTCGCTCTAACAATTTTGATTAAATTTTGTATCTAGTTATATTTATAATTTGAATGTCTTAGAGAGGAATGGAAGGAATAAAAATTCTAATTTTTAGTGAGTACTTTTTTTTTTTTGGTATTGACGTTATAGGTACATATTTCTATAGTAAATTATATTGCCGAGTCATAAAGTGTGAAATTAATAATGTCAGTTATGTTTATATTGCAGGTTCAAAAATTGTTTGAAGTGGATTAACAGGAATGAAACAATATTCCTTGGCTTCTTGATTCTATCTTATTATTTGTATACCACATAATTTGTCAAATGCACAAATAAAAAGTCATTATTACTTTGTAATTTTTTTCCCTGTTGATAACATGAATGTCACTTTAGAAATATTGCAGGTTAGGAAACTCTACAGCGAGTTTATTGGGTATGGCCTGCATATAGGTGTCCAACCCTCATCCTCTATTTCTCTAAAAAGCTTTTTGGGTGTCGAGTCTATTCTTTGAAAGAATAAGGAAAAGGGTTCATTTTGGTGTTTTTTTTTTAAAGCAGTACATGAATAATATAGCCAGTAATACACCCCAAAATTTGTGTTGCCTATAAAATAAATTATATTTGTCTCTTGATTTGAGCTATCCCCGCTTCTCAAGCGTAGACCACAACAGGCTTAGAAGCTGCGGATGAAGCAGACAAAGATTGTAGAACAAATAAAGACAAATATTGGACTGGAAACAAAGACAAACATAAGATGCGAATTGGGAGTATGAATAGAGGAGATCGTGGGGGAAAGGAGACTGGAAGTTATGGTATAGAGTTTACAATTTTCCATTTTCTCCTTTTATGTTTTTTTGGTTTCCTCCTTTAGGAAGTTGTGTTGCGCGTTTCGCACTCCTCCCTGATGAGTTCCGATAGAATGAGACCTAGGTCGGGGGAATGGGCGGTGACGATCGATTTTATTTAAGAGGCAACCACTACCTATCTGTCCATTGGCAGCAATGTAAAGTGTGAACTGTGTTCTTCTTTTCATTGTAAAAGCCATATTGTGTTCGTCCCTTTTGTATGTTTCTATCCACCTTTCCTGTACCTTCTTCCCAATATTATAACTTTTAAAAGTTTTACCATATTAGTTTAGAAATCAATATATTTTTAATATAAAATTATTCTAAAACATATTTAAATTTCCCGTTCCCGCCCAGAAAAAAAAAGTAGTTCCCATTCATCCCTAAATATTTGTTTTACATAATTATGTAAAATGAGGACTACTGGATTGTAAGGATGGATGGAAACTACTTTTTACTTCGGGACAGGAAATGAGTCAAAAATATCGGGGCTCTGGACGGGAACATAAAATGTTAAAATTACGCTTTAGAATAATTTTAGATTAAAAATATGTTGATTTCTAAACTAATATGGTAAGACTTTTAAAAGTTATAACATAATTAAAACATAATGAACAAAAGGCTATTTTGTAGTGAAACTTTACCTGTATATAAAGTTGACGACCTCTAGGAATTGTGCGTTGAGCTCTCTGTGTTCCGACAACCTTTTGTCCATGCTCGGAGTCAACTTGCTAACTTCTATATTGTCCGAGAACCTTTTCTCCACATTCTGCATCATCTTCACTAGTAGGATAGATTTCTCTCGAAGAGACGGAGCCTGGTTTAAAGCTATCGGGTTCTTGTTCTTCATCCAGTCTTCTAGCATCTAAACAATGCAATTACCTTCTCTCATCATTTTAAAATATATAGGTATCAAATTAGGCACCTTTATTATTTTCAAAACTTATTAATTTTGATCATCTAAGGTATTTTGACTTAATCAAAATTAAATATAATGTGGGAAAGATTTACCCGTCTCTTATAGCAAAATTATGGGCAATAAGAACTAAAGCGATAGCAATATTTAAATATACTATTGGGGTTATCCTTGTGCCTTTGTGGAATGTTATGTTTGGCAAGGAGTATTTTTAAGGGTAAAATGGAGCCACAAGAAAGCTGATCACTAAGTTGTACAATATTTGTATCTTACCTTCTTGAAATAACATATTCAATATTCTATTATATGCAGTCCACTTTGTTGATTGTTCTGTTAATGATTTAATAAGATGAAACAACCAAGGATTTTTACCTTAGCAATAGCCTTCATGATCCTAATGTCAGTAGACTTTTCTATTAGGCCAACTAAGATGGTTCCAATGAAAGTTTTCCTTATTTCAGCTCCCATTACGACCACTCGATTCTTCACCAGATCTAGACTGAGGATTAGCAACTCACAAGCCACTGGAATCAAAATAGAGACATTATGTTTAGTGATGTGATTGTTAAAAATATTCTGATGTTATGGTAATCATTGTTATTATTTAATTTCAATAAAAGAGTGAGTATTTGTAAAAAAAAAATCCTTCAGAAGTGTGCGTAAAATTTAACTTTCCGACAGAAGTAACAAAAATCTAGCAATGGGTTGAATCTCTTAAAAAAAATAATCTAGACTCTAAATTTGAAAATTTTAAATCTGAAATAACCTAAGGAATTCATAAGATTCAAATATTTCAAGGTCCCATCCATAAAAAAAAGAGATAAAAAGGTTATGGGTAAAGAGGACACAGATAAAAAAATATAAAATCTAACACTGGAAACAAAAAGAAAATTATTAAATGATGCTTTAGGAAAATTCTCCATGCATTCTTTGAGGTGGATATTTATAACGCATTAAGCATCGTTCTTGATTAATTTTACCAAAGAGTTTTGAACAAACAAAACCTAGATCAGACTAATTTAGTCATGCAAATTAATATTAGTCAGGAAGGTAGGGATATTTGGAGATAGAATATACAAGATAACATTCTAATTTACTTTGTGCTATAAACAATCAAACGTCGCCATCAGCAGGATATCAGATATTGGTCATAATAACAAACATAATATCACAGCCGCTGTGAGCAGGAAAACTTGTAAGAGGGCTATTCACATTGAAACCTTAGTTAAAATTGTCTAATACAGAGTGAGCAAGTGATGTGATTTACTTGGATTGTTTTTAGTCGCCGTGTGGTTGCTAAGATGTTCCTTTGTCATCCTCTGAAGGACCCTCATGAAGGGTGTAATGAGCCGGTCAATATAACTCTGGTTATTAACACACGCTGCCTTCAGCATCATCAGCGTCCCATATAAGGAGGACGGACTGGCCTGCTGGTTCTTCTCGTAGTTGGCCAGCCCTTCAAACACAACCTGGACACACAAAACTAACTTAAACAACCTACTCAATTATTATCAAAATAATAGATAAACTATTGGGTCATTAACATCTTAAAGTAAAAGTAAAGCGAATTATACTTTCATCTAATAGAACTCCACCATTTATGTGAATTTAACTTCATTCAACTGATAGTTATTATATTTAAAATGTACTAATTACAACTATTAAATAGGATAATAAAATACATCCTGCCACCTTATTGTAAAGGTACCTATGACCCTCTTTGGGTACATTATATATTTTGTGGTACTGGTACATGCGTCTACCAGGTCACATTCATTGTTGAGGCTAGCAGGTGCCATCATTAAGAAACAAAGATTTGTTTATATTATGTATTTTTCATTTTTATCTACTTACTGGTTTATCAGTTAAAAAAATGTATTGACATTACTAAATACAGGCTACTACACAAAATCATGAACATTTTTCCAGGACATTTCGAGGATTTTCTACGATTCCTCTAGGACAAGCGTATAAAGTAATCATGGAAAAATTACACATCGGTACATATTTTCTTTTATTTAATGCAGGCTTCCAAATAAACTACACCTTCATATTTCCATACCTTTTATTATTTTTTAATTGTATTCCAAGACACAACGAGTTACTCAAATAATTAAAACATTACAAACTCACAATCATTGGTGAAATGTGGGTTTCCTCCTTACACAGTGAGCAATAAACGGCTGGGGGCTGGATGTTGTGTCTATTATATATATAAGTTAGTTAATAAGTTATGTTCAGATATAAACAGTTAGTTTAGAAAGTGCACATTAAATACCCCAACTCTCACTGTTCATATTGTGTAAGAAAGTTTATGTTGTGTAAATTACCAAACATGAATAAGATTTACAAAATGACAATAATACAACCTAGTTTTATATTAATGAATCATTCAATAGCTTGATAAAAAAATGTAATGGGATTTAGATACTTTATGAATTTCCTCAGATATCTTATAAATTTCAAATAATGACTTAATTCTGTTTCCTCCTGATTTACTGACCTGTTTAAAAAAAGGGAGGGGACAAAGGAATTTCCAGGACAACCTAAGAAATTCCACGAAAAGATTGTAAAAATGAGAAATCCGATAACATTTCCAGGCCTGGAATAAATATTTTAAAATTCTAGGTTTTCCATGATGCATAGGAACCCTGAAATAATATCATGTAATTTTGTATGATCCTACCGCTTGTATTAATCACTTTTAAAAAGATCTATTTTAAGCTTAGTCAGAATAATGGCTGTAATTAATTAAATCTACACTCTAATCAAAGAATATTTTCTATTTAAATAGGTATCTCTCCTAGTGGTCACGATTTTAAAGATTTATTAGTGTATATTTAGTGAGTTTAATTAATTAATTTCCCTTGTATATTCATGGTTTGGATTAGGAAGGATAGCCAATATGTTGATATTCACTTGAATAATGCTGGAGTAGAAATTATTTAAATACGATGGACCTCCGACTATCCATCAGTCACAGGACTGAGACATGGTCAGAACCCAAAAAAGGTTGGATGGTAAGTGGAGCAAACAAAAAAAACTTTACTAAAACATAAAAAAGTACAAACATGAAATATTATGGTTTTCTAAAAAAATATTGAAATGTTTATCTATTACATAAAGTCTACAATTTAATTTAGGCCAAAATGAAATATATGATCAGAAAAGATTGATGTATTGCGGCGAAAAAGTCTGTAATATTTTTTCGTTTTAAAGACGACATCCTAGCCTTGTCTGTTAGGTCTCTCCAATTCTTTAACCACAAAATGGTTGTAGGTGTTGAAGTAGGAAGTGAGGATGAAAGAGAAGTACCTTACAGACAAGTACAGACAAGCACCGAAACAGGAGAGTCGGATATGCTGAAGAAACAAGATATTCAGAAGTCGGATGTGAGCGGATCACCATTAAACAAATATAGTTAAAGACTAGCTTCTTTAGTTCCAGAGAGTAAAATGTTTTTCTTAGTTGGACTGAACCTAAGGAAGATAGCTGTGGTAGTGAAAGCTCTTGTTTAAAAATATGTTTCTGTGTTTTTTTTTAGTGTTTTATCCAAAAAATTTCTACTCCATTATTACTAAGGTAAGTACTGGATATCTCTCCTATTTTAAACAATATCTACTCCAGTATCACTCAGGTTTTAAACATGAATTAGCCAAGTACTCGATTCAAAATAACCTTATTATTTATCTGTTATACATCAACTTGTTGAATTAATGTAGTAAATAAAACTTATTTCGTTTACCAAGTTTTCTGTGATTCATATATTTGACCCGTCTCTAAACCAAACCCTATACAGTACAAGTGTATTTATTGCACTTACCTTGCCAACAGATGCATACAGGTTCTCAAGCTCTTCATACTTGGAGGCAACGTTGGAAGTGGTTGGCTCAGTTGGGAAGATGGTCATCAGGCGAGATAGCAACCCGTGGACCAATCGCAGCACCTGTCACAATATTATATGTTTTATTAAACAAAAGTGTGTTTAGGTATGTTAGGCAACGAGGTAGTTGGAGTCTCTTTGGCCAAAACCACATAACAAATTTTGATGAATTGAAACTTTTCAGTAGGAGATGTCAAATAGGTCAAACGAGGTAGAAAAATATATTTATATATATATCATAGCATATTTTGCTAACAAATTTCAGGGAAATGAATTGCATCTATTGCACCTTCTCCTAAAGCACTACAATAAAACAAAAAACCGTACAACCCAAATGGGTAGTAAGACGTGATGCTAAAAAAACAAAAACACTGTAACTTATGAGATTTTAAACATGTACTGAACTTTTTAACTTTATTCAGTAAAGTCTCTTGACAAGTAACAGTTTAATATTTAGTTGTGTTATTTAGGATGGAAAAAAGTTGTTGATTATGATGATGATTATTATTATTATTATTATTATGATACACAATTATAATAATATTATTATTATTATTATTATTTAGCACCGCGTCTTAATACCCGGTCGGGTTATACGCTTAAGTACTAATTATGCTAATGGATCAGGAATGGGGAAGGTTGAATTTAGAGGAAGTGAACCCGCATTTGCGTGGAGGGAGAGTAGAAAACCATTTAGGAAAAACCACCCCCAAGTTCACCCGACCGAGATTCGAACCTCGATCACCCCGTCCTCGGCAGTCGAGCTAAACACGACTAGCGCGTTAGCCAACTACGCCACCGAGGAGGGTCACAATTATAATAAAGTTTTTTTATTTTAACTTACATCAAAACCTTACCAAACACTTGCTAGACGAAATATTTAGTTTTTATTTATAAAACTAGTCATGATTAAATTGCTTTTTTTTTTATTTGAATCAATGGGAAGGCTAAGTTAAGATTAAAATTATAAATGTGAAAACTAGATATAAGCCTGAAGTGTAAAGCTATTTATAAATTTTTCCCCGTCTCGTTCCTACCTTCAAGTTGGAAGAGGTGATACAGGCAGACAGTCCTCGCTGCAAAGGTTTGAATCCGGCCAGAATGTGCTCCTTCTTGATTATTCCCAGCAGGTAGGTAAGGAGCTCCAGGGCTGTGCAGATGTTGCCGTAATTGGGCGATTCCGAGTCGATACTCGCAAAAACCTTTTCCAGCCAGTTCAGCTTGAGGTCACATTGCTGCGGCCAAACTTCAGGGTTTAGGGCCATCTTGAGGAGCGTCACACAGCGACGAGACAACTGTTCACCAGGGGAGCCCACAGTTGTGTTGGCATCGTTCACCTGGAAAACAAATGTTTGGTTGTGTAAATATTACACCATAAAACTAGGGATAGGACCTTCAGATCATAGGACCCTACAAGATAATTGAGATTCAAAGATTAAAACTTTTTTTCAGATTGTCTTGGATGTACTTCTCCTCCAAACCAATGAGTGACGTCGTAAACACAACCGAGTGACATGGTAAACACCACCGTGTGGCATGGTAAACAACACCGAGTGGCATGGTAAACACCACTGAGCGGCATGGTAAACACCACTGTGTGGCATGGTAAACACCACCGAGCGGCATGGTAAACACCGAGTGGCATGGTAAACACCACTGAGTGGCATGGTAAACACCACTGAGCGGCATGGTAAACACCACTGAGTGGCATGGTAAACACCACCGAGTGACATGGTAAACACCACTGAGTGGCATGGTAAACACCACTGAGCGGCACGGTAAACACCACCGAGTGGCATGGTAAACACCACCGAGTGACATGGTAAACACCACTTAGTTCAATAAGCGCTGACCTACTCTACCTTCCCAAATGGGTCCATTCACCTGAATGTCCTCGAACTGACATCCTTCCAAAACAAATAGCCCAGAGACACACATCAGAGCTTCAATAGCTCGAACATGACTTTCACAGCACAACATTTAAAAATGTATATCATCTTTTCAATCTATAACTATTTTTGGAAGCATTATTATAGTTACTAGTAATTTAGACCAACATAATTACAGTACATGCTGAAACAACCAGACCCCAGATCATTAATTTACCAGTGAACTGAGTGTGAGTTCCCATTATAGCCAAAAAAAGTTATAATTTAGTTAGGATTTCTACTTTCTATGGCAAAAGAAATTGATATAAGCTAAATCGTAAATAAATAAATAAAATATTACCAAACCAATGTGGGAAAGTAAATCTTTTACTTTCTTAGATTCAGAATTGAGATTCAAAAGTAAAATGATGATTTGGATTTGAGAAAAAGTGAGGATTCGACTTTAAATAGATGTGTTTGTCAAAATAAATATTCAAAATACTTTTAAAAAAAACACATAATATAAATATATTTTATTTCAATTCATTTGAAAGCTTACTATTAAATTTGAGTTACCTGAATCCGTAATTTATTTTGAAATTAAATTAATGGAATTGAAGATATTCAATAGTGTTTTAATTATGTTTGATAAAATACTCTATTGAAGAGCAACAAAAAAAGCTGAAGCTTTCTATTTATTTGAATAAAGTAGAAAAATTATGTAAAGATATAGGAATTGAACCCCAATACCTTGGCCTAGCACACCAATGCTTTTACATCTAATTAAGTTTTGATGTGTACAAAACAAAAAATTGGTAGTCACATGGTATAAGGTGTCATTTCTGCAAGTTAAGTAGTTTTTACTAAATTGTTTCCCCACTGGGCTCCAATGCAAATGTTGAAAACATTTTCTCTAAATTTTAAATTACTCATCTCTATTTTATAAGCCCAAACTAGTGTAAGATGTTGTCTACAAAAAAAAATCACTAGATTAGTAAAATGATAGGTACATTTACTTGATTGATATTAAAGATTATCTTCCTACATAAGCATGTTGCGACATTGATATTATGAGATAACAGATATCTGTGAGTCTATATTTGACCACATAGTTTATACAAGTGTGTTCTCACCTGGCAAGCCAATCTCATGAGTATGTTCAAGATGGCATCAGCATGGATGCGTTCTATTGGCTTGGAAATAAGAGGATCCAGTTTGGAGATAACAGCAGGAGCCAACATTGTTCCTGTTATGACAGCGTGACGTTTCCTAGCGCCCTCCACGATGGCTGCTATTTCTTCTGAACAGAGGGGTCGCTTCACCGCTCCACTTGGAGTGGGGGTGCCACTTCTTGTCTGTCAAGTGCATAAACAAACAATATCATCTCTAGTGTTCAAACATTAAGTGCTGGTCAGAAGTAGTAGGGATGAAGAATATGGCTCAGGTAAGTGCTGGTCAGAAGTAGGAGGGATGAAGAATATGGCTCAGGTAAGTGCTGGTCAGAAGTAGGAGGGATGAAGAATATGGCTCAGGTAAGTGCTGGTTAGAAGTAGGAGGGATGAAGAATATGACTCAGGTAAGTGCTGGTTAGATGTAGGAGGGATGAACAGTATGACCCAATAAGTGATAGTGGAGGTCAAGGATTGGGCGGAAAAATATACCGGTATTTTCTTCAAGAGGAAGTCATTGCCTTTTTGTCCTCCAGCAACAGGGTAAAGTGCAAACTTTATATTTTTTTCATCATAAAAGGTATATCGTGTTTGTTCACTTTAATTTGTTTCCAACTCTATATCCTGTACTGTCTCCCATAGGCTAAATAACAAAATTTTAGGGAGTTACTTACTTACTCTATGACATTAGTAGCTTGAAAGTTCATTACCACATTCACAAAAGTACGCTACCTATCCCTATCTTGAGCTAATTCTATCCAGTCTATCTCATTACACCCTATCTCTCTCTCAGGTCAACCCAAACGTTATCCTCCCATCTGCGTCTGGGTCTTTTCCCATTGGGTTTGCCATTCAATACCTTGAACGCAGTTATAGATACTTCTATTTGCCCTGCATGACCTGTCCACCGTTGCCATAACAATCTCCGGTGATGAGTACAGGGTATGCAGCTCATCCTTGTGTAGCCTCCTCCACTACCCACTATCTTCATCCATTTATGACCCAGATATCTTCCCAAGCACCTTGTTTTCGAACACCCTAAATTTATTTTCGTCATTTAAGGTAAGAGGCCATGTTACACGCCCATAGAGAACAGCCGGTAAAATTATGACTTTGAATATTTTGAGTTTTACATTTCTTGACAGCAGGCAAGATGCCAACAACTTAATGACAGAAAAATAACAAGCATTTCCCGACTGTATTCTTTTCCTAGTTTTCAATCTAATATTGTTATCGCTAGTTAAAATAGTTCCTAAATATTTGCATTCATTAACCCTATCAAATGATATGTTATTTGTTGTAATATCTAAATGATTGTTCCTTATCTGTATTCGCTGTGTTATCATATACTTTGTCTTTTCATCGTTCACTTCTAAACCTATTTCCTTGCTAGCCTCTAATAGAATGTCAGCATTTCTTACAACAGCTTCCTTACTCTTACCTAACAAAGTTAACTCATCTACATACCCTAATAGTTGCATTGCACCGTTTAGTGACAACCCTTCCCTACTCTCTTGTATTACCCTAATAGCAGACTATAATGTTATTTAAGGAAGTAGATAATTTCAATTAAAATAACAAAAAATGTGATGACAACAGTTAGTTTGAAAGTGTCATCATTTTTAATAACATTTATCATAATAGACATAATTAAACCAAAATGGGTCAACTCGCTGTGATGGCCACATGGTTTAAGGAGTAACTCTCGCAATATACTAGACTGCTGATTAAAGGGAGAGCGGAGTTTGAATCCCGGTTAAGTGTACTAAGGTTTGTTTTTTTCTTAAATGGTTTTCCACTCTCTCTCAGTGCAAATGTACGCACACATCCTATAAATTCAAACCTTACTTAGCCCTAATACAATATCATGAGTATATAGTAATATAAACCGAACAATTAGTAAGAGAAAAAAAAATTGAATTGGTTTATTCCTTGAATTTTGTAAATTGTGAGCTCAAGTGTAATACAGATGATGGACAAGGTAACATGACTGACCTCTGCGGCTTCTGCCTCATCTTTGATGCGCTGTAGCTCCCACTTGATGATCACCTCGGCCAGGTCCACGGCTAAGCGGCGATGGTCCAGGGCGGCCGAGGGGCTAAAACCCATGCGCTGGATTGAGTTGACCATGTTCTGTACCAGGTGATGTCTCACAGGGTAGTATACCTACAGGATCATAACACACTCTATAGCGGATGATGACAACCAAGCTCCTTCAGTTACATCCCATGGTACAATTAAACAAAATAGGCACACACATTTTAATTATTTTTTTGTTTTAATTACACTTCTAGTTTATAAAGAAGATAGTGAAAATCACCATAATCATCAACCGTTTGTAGTCTGTGGCCAGGTCAGTTTAGTAAAATGCCTCCATCTTTCTCTCTCCTTCCCCCCATTCTTCCTCCTGCTTCTATTCTTCTCCTCTCACTTGTACACTTTCTGTTATCTGCTCCTACCACCTCTATCTTGGCCTCCCTTGCTGTCTTTTTACTACATAATTCATTTCCAACATTTTCATTGTCATCCTCGCTTTTTCCGTCCTCATTACGTATCCATACCATCTCAATCTTGCTTCCTCTACTATCTCATGTACTCCAACATCCTCATTACATGACCATACCATCTCAGTCTATGCTTCCTCTACTATCTCATGTACTCCAACATCCTCATTACGTATCCATACCATCTCAATCTTGCTTCCTCTACTATCTCATCTACTCCAACATCCTCATTACGTATCCATACCATCTCAATCTTGCTTCCTCTACTATCTCATGTACTCCCTGTACCCCAACTCTTTTCCAGATAACTT
This sequence comes from Timema bartmani, assembly GCA_902151455.1. NCBI lineage: Eukaryota > Metazoa > Arthropoda > Insecta > Phasmatodea > Timematidae > Timema > Timema bartmani. Next base: position 52,768 of record CABFWB010001575.1, read on the forward strand.
CATTCCTAATCTTGTTTCTCCTCCTGACAGCTAACATGCTCCTCCACTTTCCTAGTCTCTCCTACATTCACTGTCCATGTTTCTGCTGCGCGTGTGACCTGGGTATAAAGTACGCTGTGTACACTTTCTTAGTGTGTATAGATTGATACACATAAACATGCATGTCTAGCAATGTTCGTGCATGTTATTGGGAAGTTGTTTCACCATGAGATAGCGTGTTATTTTGTGAGGAAAATTTAAAATGTTCGCTATAAAGAAGAATCCGTTATTCACAGGTGTCAGTTAAGAGTATTTTAGCAATGTAGAAAGGGATTTACAACATTTATCTACCCAATCATCCCACACTTTCTTAATGAATGACTGTCACAGCTTACTTCAATTCTTTTACTATAATATAGAAATCTTCAACATTCGAATCGTACTGAGATTTGAATTAGATTAAAAATTTAAAATCTTTACATGATAAATAACCAGATTCGATTAAAAATCTTAAATTCAAATAAATCCCAGAATTGGATTCGATAGATTTGAATCAAAATATTAATCTATAATTAGTAATTTTGAATAATTTCAACTTTTTATGGAATCACGCACCAATCCATCCATTACTAACAAAGGAAAAATGGTGCCAAAAGCCTGTATTAAAATATTAAACATTGAAAGGAGGATAGAAAGGTGGGGCCTATCCTACACACACAAACTTACCGAAAAATGATTGGCCTCAAGGTTCAAAATTAAAAACACAACAAAAACAGTGGCGGCGGAAGAGGGGGAGGGGTGGCAAAAATTTCCAAATGAAATTGTAATATAAAAAAAAGTTTTGCCAATAGCACTCCACTAGCCCTAATCACATAACTTTATTAGGGTATGATAAGAACCGTTCTAGCATATACGCCCAAGTATTTACTCACCCGCAGCGGTGGTCTAGGGGTAGAGTCGTTGGCTCACAATCTTTTGTTAACCGTTGACGAGGAGGCACAGGTTCGAATCTCGGCCGGGTAAACTAAGGGTGGTTTTCCACAAGTTATTTATCAATGCGATTTTCCCATCTTCACTCAACCAACTCCATGCAAATGTGGGTTCACTTCCTCCTAACTACCTTCCTCATCCCTACCTCATTAGATTAAGCTGTCAATAGCCCATGTGGTAATAAACCTAACAATTAATAAAAAGAACTAGGCCTGACAAAAAGTTCTGTAGTTGAATATACAACACATTATTTGAAACGATCGACGAAGCCAGTGTGGCAGTTAAATATTTTTGTTTTTCTGTGTTTAACAAACATCAGGTAAAGTGAATTAGGCTCAAGAATTTTAACCCGTCTAGGAAGTGAAAGAATAAGATAGGTGGACATACATGATCAAACATATGCATGAATAAAATCTGAGAAACTTTACGGGTCAGTGTAAATTCAATCAAGCATAATACATTTGTATGGTAATAATTATAATATCTCAAACAGAAGCTCTTCTCACACATATATTTCATAGTTTACCGTTCGCTTTATGTTAAAAACCAAGTTAACTAACATGCAATCACACCTAATAAAATGATACCACACTTGGCGAGGTCTGTAACCAACTGCTTAGCGCATGCTCAATCACTATGATTTCGGCGCGATAAAGTTTTGTTGTAGCGTTCTGCACGGCACACACGCCAACTAGGAGTCAGTGCATAATTTAAACGACAATGATTCAGCTACATGGCTTCATTCAAATTGTCTTAGCTTTGGTATAAAAACAATTGAAATATAAAATATTTTTTCGATTTTACATAATTTATGTTGGCCACACTGGGATCTTTATATAGCACATGTCAGAAGGGAAGCAAGAGTGAGGGGCAATGCCCCCTCCCCCGTTCCGCCTCCCCTGATCAAGGCCCTACGCAATATAGTGGAATCATATACAGTATAAGTGCAACCCTTCATGGTTAACACAAGGTACATCAAGCAAGCAGAGATACATTTATTACGCTCTTCAGTAAATATTAAATTAGTTTCCATTATGAGAATTGGTAGCTAACAATAATATTGTGGTGTAATCACCTTATAGTGCCGGACAATGAGTTGTAAAATGTGGAAGAGTTGCTGCATCGAGTGTCCTTCCTCCACGATAATCTTCTTGGTCCAGTGAGTGAGCATAGTGTAGCCATCTTCCATGCGCAAAGGCAAAGACGGGGTCAGGATCTCCAACGCTTGTTTCACAACGGCGCGTGCCTCCACTGCATGGGCCTTCAGCAGACTGCGGAACACTGCAACAACCACCGGTGTCGTAAAACCTTCCAGAGCATTAAGATCTCACACTTGTCATAAACAGTCATAATGTTATGATATGGTGGTTTACATTTTTATAAACTGGAATTAAAACCTTTCAAGGCCAGTGAGTGTATTATTAATTTGTGTTGCTGTTGTGAGAGACTCGTGTAAGCAACGTTAAGAATATGTACTATTAAAATTGTAGTTCGTTTTATGATTGATAATTCAAAAAGATAGTGATTTTCTTGTTTTAAATAAAGCATATCCGTTTTTACAAATAATTTTGTTTGTAATATCTGGTGACCGTGACGGGACATAATCAGAAAAATGAGTGACATTAACAGTTTGAGCAGGAACCGCGGTGTTTATTAAACAGCCTTTACAAAAGCAACAACTTCACTAAAAGTTTTGTTGGGAACAAAATCAATGGATTTAATCGCGATCCAAGGAAATCATATGTTGTTAGATGAGAAAACTAAACATATACACAGTTTGGATCAGGAGATCTTCCGACACCTCACTGATACAGAGGTGGCAGAAAAAGACCTGAACAATGAGGTAGAGGTAGCAGACAACTGCAAACGTAAGTTCCATGTTTTATCAGCTTCAGTTTCTGATACCGTGTTTCGTATGGAAAATAACAAGAATATGAGGCTCAGTCATCTGTAAGTACTAACCATAATCTAAGAAGTAAATATCTCTTCCAAAGATTGAATTCAGAAAATTTAATGGAAGTTTACAAGATTAGTTGGGTTTTTAGAACCAGTTTCAGAATATTGACGAGGATAAGGAGTTGGTTAATGCAGACAAATATGAATATCTTATCCAAGCAACTTTACCCAATTCCAAAGCCCACGATATTGTTGACAGTTTTCCGGCCACTAGAGAAGACAGCGATACCAAGCAAGAAGACCAAAGCAATACAGAAACTTAAATTATATTTAGGTAAAGATTATTTATTGGTAGAGGTATACACTGGAGAATTTTTGTCACTAATTAATGCCAGTAGTGTTCTTGATGTACCTTCCCTTTACGATAAAATCAAAAACCACCTTAGTGCTTTGGAGAGTCTAGGGCTAACTCAAGAGAAATATTTTATGAAATGGATAAAATTTTGAAGGTAAGTTTATATTATATTATATTATATTATATTATAAATTATTTTTATATTATTTACTCCAAAAAGTATTTACGATGTTAGAGTTGCCTTTCACTATCGCACGGAGAAGAGAGCATGTGCACTTACTTTCCCTCAATGGCTGCCTCACACACACTCGCCGCTCTGCGACCTTCTCTAATGCACGGAGTAGTGGCGTGCAGCGCTTCTCTGTCACGACCCTCTCTCTCACTCTAACATTCATATTTAAAACCTAGACAACCGTGAGTCTGGACAACTTTTGCTTAGCCAACCTAATACCATCGTATTGACAAATAAATTACCTTTATTTATATATATATTAAATAACAGATGAGGGTAAATTAATAATACAAACTCACCTGTTTACACCTGGCAACTTGGTAGTGGGGCCAAGCTAAAGAGAGGCAACCAATTTTTTTCTTTTTTTCTTATGTTCTGTACTTTCGATTGGTACTAAATTTAGTGAAATAACAAATGAGGGGAGTGGTGAAAAATTGTAATTAAATTGTTTTTAATTAAGGGTAGCCTGGCCAGGATATAATTAGTCAACCTAGGCGCGATTTATCAGTTTATATGTTATCTTTTATAAAAAAAATACCTCTCACTCAAATAACAGATGAGGGTAGGTCGATCTCAGTCCGGATCTTAAACTAAAGATTAAAATGCAAAACCACCTTCTATTGATATTTATTAAACATGTAAAGAAGAAATATTGGTAGATAATGTTATATCATGAACCTGATTGTAAAATTAATTTAAAGAAATGTTTTGTTAAATGTTTAAGATTGTCGAAAAAAAAAGCAATAAGTAAGTAGTTCAGCACATGAAATACACCCAAGAATCCTGCAGATCAGCACTTACCTTGAAGAACTATTTTCTTATGTATCGCAAATCTAATAATGATATGAGACAAGAGTAGATGGCCGTGGTAGCGCGAGGAGGGATCTACACAGTTCTTTCCAAGGAGGCATGGCCAGGCAAACGCCATCAGTGAACGCAACTTGTTTCCTGTGGTAAACACAAAACACAACAGTAACTATGGATGGAAATATTTACAAATGTGTACATAAGCAAATAGATCCACTATTTAAGCATGTGTAGACCTGGAAAATGTGTTTGTGTTTATCTTAATTATATATTTTAATTTAGACTCTAGCCTGCTAATCTTGACTTTAAATAATATTTTGATAAACCAAAATTAATATTATAAATAATGTTTATTTTAAGGTATACTTTATATATCCATTGATACACAACCTACCTCTAGTTGCAATGTGAACTTTGAAAAACATATTAGTAGAATATAATAAATATGTGATAACAAAAAAAGTATATTTTAGTACTGAAATAAAATATATATATACTTAATAACATTGATTAAATCCAAATTTACAAGTGTCCCACAAAATATGAATTTAATTTTATAACAGATTAGAATAAAGTCTAAAAGTAGCTTAAAAATCATATTAATTTGTTTGGTTTGGACTGTGTCTTTCTACCCGTTCAGGTTGAAGTTTTTAGGAAGTATACCCACATTTGTGCAGTAGCCAACGGTAAACCATTTTGGAAAAAGTACCCTTAGTACACCCGCCCAGGATATGAACCTTGATCTTTCCAACATCGGCAGTCTAGTATACTGTTAGAGTGATGCTTTAGACCAGCGGTTCCCAAAATTTTTGAACGGTGCACCACCCCAATAGTTTCTGTAAATTGGAGTACCACCAAGATCATGCTGAATATTTACTATTTCTGCACATTTTTAATAGTGCTCCACGGATCGCACTGGCTTTCTGGGACTGAATAAGTGTTGCCACCCTTCCAACCACTGATTAAATCCGTTTTACTTTTGATTAGATTTGGTCCGAATATATTTATAGGATTTGATGAGGCCTTACCTGTTTCCGACTTTAACTTGCTTGTTTTGTTTGATTTCTTACGGCGTACCACCGGGAATAATTGTAAATACCACTGGTGGTACACATACCAGAGTTTGAGAACAGATACTTTAGATCATGCGACCACCGAAACAGGTATGAGAATTTTATTATTCTCTATATTCTCAACTCATGTGTCAGTCTCATCTTAAACTGAATACAGCCATTTAATTATATATTGACAATTTGGATGAAATAATTTGTCCAGCAGGACTCTGGAACAATTCTGTATAGGTGTATGGCAGGTGATTTTACAATAACCAAGTTAAAATGAATCACAAGTAGAGATGTAGTGAAAATTCTTTTTACTGTTAGGCCTACTAGTTTCATTACTGGTCCCCAAAATTCTATTTTGATAAGTTGAAGATATTCTTTAATACCTACTTGGCCCTTCCATTTCACATTACAATGTTTATTAAATTTAGCCAATTGTTAAAATATTTGTTAAGGCGATTGGCCCTTTTCATTTGGCGCAGAAATGCAGAGCCATGGGAACAAACAACGGTTATCTTCAAGAATTTTTAATGTCTTGCGATTTTCTTTTCGGAAATGGTTTGTTCAAGAATAGAAGCATGTTGATTAAGTTATACTTTTTATATAATGATATTAACAGTGATCAAAGATCGATAAAATTGACGTTTTCAAAGAGAAAACTGCCGGCTTCATAACAAAAAATAAGAAAATGTAACAATTAATAAACATCGATATATCATCTTAGAAGGGGTGTTGAAAATATTAACAAAAAAATTTCACTCGTTCTCGAGAAAACTGATATTTCCAAACGCATGATTTTTTCCGTAAGACCTGTCCAGTAGCTAGCGACATCTACAGTTTCCGTGGTCCATCTGTTCTTGTTGGAGCGGAGGGATACTTTGGTCGGTTGTGAGGCCATGCCCCATCTTTCACCCTCCCGCCCACCATCCCACAAAATAAGTTTTAGACTTGCACTCAACAGGGCCAAGGGTCTTAATAATTAAAACTAGGGGACTTAAATGCAATTTGTGAGATATGCAGTTTAGAGAGATGAAAGGGATAGCAGTGCATATCCATTTGAATTTAGTGAAAGCCAACAACTGCATAAACTGGACATGTATGAGGCATAGATAAAGAAGAAACAAAGGTAGAGACAGTCATATCATATAGCTGGTAGAACATAAACTGCTTGATGTAAGATTGTATCAATTACTCCTGAGTACAACAGTGTACTATGTGAATCTTAAAAATAATTACTGTTTAACTTCTCTCTGTAGCAAGAGGTTGTCTTACGACAGGGATCTGCAACATTTCCGAGAAACATGGACGCAGAATGAATACATCACCAGTTTCAGCGCAAGTCTTAAACACTTCTCAGTTTAGTTTACCTGAGCATTGCGATATGAGCAAACAATCTGCAAGAAGGTGGTGAAGGTTAATAATTTGTTGCGATGCTGGCGACTTTACAATAGTTAAAACTGGAACCAATAACATCTGTGTGTACCTTGGGTTTGTTTAGGTACATTCATTTATAATATAGATGATTTGAATTTTTAAATAAGTAGATGTATTATCAAACAACTGAAATAAGAGTACATAAAATTTACTATTAGTTTTAAAAAGTCAACTCAAAAGAGATTTATTGAGCATCAAAAGGGGAATTTAAGGTAGAATGGCTCGAAAAACATGCATTCATGGCCAAGTTCACAAACTGTTATTGTGTTTAATTATTCTCATCATCGACTGTGTCCAGCCTATGGCCGGGTCAGTTTAGTAGAATTCTTCCATCTTTCTCTATCGTTACACCACTCTTTCCTCTTTAATTTCTTCCATTCTTATCCTTTCACTTGGACACTTTCTGTTTTCTGTTCCTCCCATCTCTTTCTTGGTTTCCCTTGCTGTATTTCTCATACATGCTTCATCTCCATCATATATTTGAACTTATCTCAGTTTTCGGTCTGACATATTTCTGCGAGGAAATTTAAAAAAGATATTAACTATATCAGTGTAATAGATTTGTTCTACCAGCTCTATGTGGACACTTTGTTCACCTTCTTTGTTAAGCTTCTTGAGCAAGATTAGTAGGTTAGAGTAGTCCCAGCTATATATGACAATTTGTGCTTAATAACCTAAGAATCATTTTAAAATCACATATTTACACCCAGCTGGGATAATATCCTGAAAGAACAAAGTTATTAAAAGAATCCTACATATAAACAAGATGTGTGATGTTACCTCGCTTCTTATTGGTGGCTTCATGGATGTGAGGGCTAGCTTGCTCTACTAGAAGACATGACAGTTGAAGCAGAAGAATCTGAAGTGCGTCAGATGTTATCACTTGTTTGCTATCACACACCTGTAATAATGATAATGATAATGATAATGATAATAATAATAACCATAACTACAACAATAATTAATAATACAAGATGGTGTTATGCAAAATATTCAAATTAGGTCGATAATTTTCTTTTTAATACTTTAAAAACTTTTCGATAACCTCGATGTCTTATAAACCTTTTTTTGGTATTTTGTTCATTTATTAGAGTATTATAGTATCGACAATATAATAAAAATGGGCTATATTCTATTTAAAAGCAACATGAGATGCGTTTCAACCTCTAACTGAGTTCAACGAGACTCTTGTTAGTTATTTTAAGGTTTATTTTATCTTTTTAAAGTTGTATGTGTTTGTAATAGTTTATAAGAAGAGAATATGTAAAGGAATTTTTGAAAATATATACAATACTAGCAAGAAGTAGCGGGCTTTGCAAGAGAGAAATAGTTTAGGATGAAAATAGTAAAAATGTAAAATCTAATCTTTTTTTAAAGTAGGTAAAAAAAGTAAAAAGGATTAAAAGGGTAAAAAGAGCATAATTTGAGGAAAAAAAAGGGGGGCAAATAGTTGATAAAATTTTTAAAAATCCCCTTTTTTTGATTTTCAAGCTACCTCTTTTACACTTTATGCACTGTTTGCCCTTTTTAATTTCTTTTAACCCTCGTAGACCTTTTTACTGTTCAACGTGGCTTTGTTTAAATCAGGTCTCAACTTAAGATGAATCAATAATAATAGCAACCTCCCAGCAAAACGACAAAGGACAAGACTGTCTGCCAGGAGCTTAATGATGAGTCACAAGCAGCTGACATGTGCTAACACACAGTTTAAAAGATCTTAAGAATAAGTGAGCCAAATAATAATCATCAATCATCACCGGATTGTGCCATTATCATTATCAGATGTTGAATTTAAATGTCATTGTGTGTCTACAATTGATTCAGACTAAAGAAAATGATAAATATTAATTACTGTATTCATCTGACTCTAGACGAGGTTTCCCCCAAATTTTTAGCTTCATGTATTTAGTAAGAAGGCCCAGAAATATAATATTTATTGAACACATTTTTTAATACCGCATAAAAAAAAAATCAAATTGTGTATTTTAACAGCCAAAATCAGATTTATTAAATGTATACTAGATTATTGGGCAAAAGGAATGTGTTAATTTTCGCTATTTATCAGAAATATCAAAAACTAAGTCACTTAGTAGAGCTTGGCTACACATGTCCTCTAGAGATAGACTTCCAGCAACATGTGATACTAAGAGGCTTTTCCTTAAGGGTTTAGCAAGGCAATAATGACTTTAAATAAACCTTTTCCACTTCTGTTGTTCCTGGTGATACATTAAAATATAACATGAAATGTATTTATTTTACAACTTAAGTAGTATATATTTACTTTACTGTAACAGTGAATTGTAGAGAATAGTTTAAATTGTTACCACTTTGATGAAGACGCAGACAATGTTGTTGGGGTTGTCTTGTTCGGGTGCGGCCGGTCCTCCCACCAATTTCTCTTCCTCTCCTCGCTCAAAACTGATGGAGAAACAGGGAATGATCACTAACTGGAGAATACTGGCCTTCAGCTCGTTCGACACGTTTGGGTCCGGATAGTGATCCAAGAAGCGGAAGAACGCTGATCTTTTCCATTCCACTGTGTAGTTCTCCGCCACTGTGTGCTCCAGAAACACTCGCAGGAACTAAAGTAACGAGAAAATACAGAATATTGTATATACCTTCAAAGAGGTTTCATGATACAAAGATGATAGAAGAAAAGTAAATAGAATGGAAATAAGAAAAAATAGGAAGAAATGCAGGTCAAAGTTGGGATGTACAATATATGAGAACAAGGAGAATATTGAGATACTAGCACACCACCAAGACGGGCAGCTCTATAAGGAGTCTTAAACAATAATGGAGATTTTTAACAAGTCAGTCCAAATAATATAAAACTTATAAAAGAAATACGTAATGTGATTGCTTTATTGTCGACAGAAATAAATTAAATATTTAAATAGGGTGTCCAGCCAAACTATATTTTAGAATCGTCTTACTTTTCCAGGATTTCCAGAAACAATATTTTTTTTCCGGTCAAAATAGATATTTTAGGGCTGGGCCGATCCCGATTATCGATCCAACTATAGGCGTATTATGGCACAGTTGGTAAGGGTGGGTTTATATTCATGCATAGCATATAGCTAATGGTAAATATTGCATAGCGTAAAGTGTACAGTTCATAAGAAAAATACATTAGCTTATAATGAAACGTAGCATATAAAGTCTTACTTAAATCAATTGTCTTTTATTCATAGAAAAAGGCCTAACCTCTTTTTACAACTATAAAATGTCTCTAAAAATACTTCAACAAAGGGCTCATTCGAAAAACAACATTAATTAAAGTGTATATTTTGAAGATTGAATTCAACTAAATTTAAGTTTTGTCTGTACTATAAATCAATATTTGATTTTTTTTTTGTTCTGATTGTATTAATGTCATGAAAATTATAGAATTATAGTAGAACTGCTTCTCAATAATAAAGTATTATATTTCTTCTTTATTTTCAATTATATGTACAATCAGTGATTAAAGCTAAAAAAAAATAGTGAATAACAAACAAGTAATTCAAACATGAATACAGATGCTATTATTTTTGTCTGTTCGTATAGTGGTATTTAATTGGCTAACTATATCCTCTCCTCGCATTCTCATTGGCTGATATGTCTAAAGTTCAAGGATTATCTACACTACAATCCATGCAAAGCGTATAAGAAACTAAAGTTAAATAAATTTTATGTATTGTACACTTTCCACTATGTCATCATCATAGAATGTTTCCAGCCTGTGGCTGGGTCTGTTTAATAAACTGCCTCCATCTCCCTCTGTCGTTCCACCATTCTTCCTCTTCCACTCTCCTCCTCTCACTTACACATTTGTTCAGAAAATGTGGGAACTACATTCAATATATTTCCTGTGAATTACCTGAAAGTCAGGCAAGAAGCGCCCTCCGAATGCGCGCAGCAGTTGGAACAGCAGATCAATGTTGTTGGTGTGATGACGGAAATAGTGCAGTAGTATCTTGACCAGCAGTTTGGGCTCCTTCCAGTGTAGCACCTCTACGGCATCCACCTTCTTATGCAGCTCCTATTTGGAAATACCATTATATGAATACAGATACAACACTTTTATTAGTTAATAATAAATAAAAAAATATCATTAAATTAATTTCAATCAAAGAAATCTGAAAGGAAACTAATAAAAAATTGAAATAAGCTGTGGATAATACATTAAGGAAAGTATAATGGTTAAGAGTGGCAGAAACCTTGTAACAAAAACATAAAGCTCAATCATGAAGATGAACTATCTATATTGGTAATAGAATTATATTTGGAAGAATGTACAGGAAAGGTGGATCGAAACATAAAATAACATAATATGGCTTTTACAATGAAATTAAGAACACAGTTCACAGTTCACACTGCTGCCACTGGACAAAGAGGCGATGGCTGCCTCTTAAAGAAAATTGATGGCTTCCACACAATCCCCCTGACGCCGATATATTATATATTCACATCCGATTTCTTTTTCCTGTGTTTGTCCATTATGTTCTTTGTTACTTTTACATGTTCCTATCTAAGTGTCTTATTTTTCTTTACCAATTTCCTTTTTTCTTCCTTTTGTGTTTTTTTGGCTTCATCTTTTAGGAAGTTGTGTTGCGCGTTTCTCACTCCCTCCTGATGATTTTCAATAGAATGAAACCTAGGTCAGGGGGTTGGGCGGTAGAGATCAATTTTATTTAAGGTTCTAGAGTCTCCGATTCGCATTGCACGCACGGCCTGTTCACTGTAATCTACCAGACTTGATTATCCTAACAATATATAATTTAACTATAGTAGTTAAAAGTTGAGTATTTTTTATTGCAAACATAAAAATTCCTGAAATCTGATAAAAAAAAAATTACCGATGTGATAAAATGCCACACGCACTTGGCATTAAGTGATTCACCTTTATGATGTACGGCTTGCTATGTATGAAAGAAGGTATAGAAATGAGGAATGGAAACACATAAATGGGAACTAACACAATATGGCTTTTAGTAAGAAAAGAAGAACAAGGTTAACACTTTACATCGCTGCCACTTGAAAAAAAAGCAATTGTTACCGCCCAATCCTCGCACCTAGGTTTTCATTCTACCAGAACTCATCAACGAGGAATTGTTACCGCCCAATCCTACGCACCTAGGTTTTCATTCTACCAGAACTCATCAACGAGGAATTGTTACAGCCCAATCCTCGCACCTAGGTTTTCATTCTACCAGAACTCATCAACGAGGAATTGTTACCGCCCAATCCTCACACCTAGGTTTTCATTCTACCAGAACTCATCAACGAGGAATTGTGATACAAACGTTTCATGCTTATTACATTAAAATATTATTTTTAAAAGTTAGTTGTTCTTGTATTTTAATTCATGTTAAAAAATACCTGATATTTGTCGTTGCACCACAGCAGACTGTAAGCATTGACTAGGTCGTGCTCGGTAGCGAGCCACTGCTCGTTGAACTTGATGAGCAGTGAGGTTATACGGATACTCTGATACTGAAGTTCTGCTCGTTCACCTGAAAACCACATGTGAACATTAAGGATAATCAATTTTGATATTTTCAAGGTTATTTTTTTAAATGTAACACGAGAAAAATTCAGAGCTTCCATGTTTTATAGAAATATATATATATATTTTTTTTTTTTGAACTAGAGGTCACTAAGATATCTTGCAAAAGAGAATTTTGTCTTAAGGAATTATCCCTTCCCCCCTTATCATGTTAGGTCTCTTACATGCGCTATTGTGTTATTTATGGCTGTCAAACTCGATTCCTTGATACACTCGATTCTTACTGGTATCGAAAGAATCGAGAATCGATCTTAATATTACGATTCTCACTACTTCCTCTCAAAATACAATCCCAAGAAAAAACAAATTAAGGCCGCCAAATAAGGAAGTCAAAATCTCCAAATCAGTAGAATAAAACGTGTAGGTATAAAATGAACATTTAATACTGCACGAGAAAGTTCGCTACAATAAAGAGAAGCCAATAGAGGATATTCAAGGAATTGTGTTCACCTGTCTGGAAGTTTGTGACGTTGGTCACCATTTCCTTCAGCTTGCTACAACTGTTCTGCAACACATCCCTGAAGGGCTTTCCTTTCTCATGCTTGATCAGGTACTCCAAGAACCGACTCCACTGACGGTTCTATGAACCATGAAATACAAGTTATGACTGCCATTTTTTCTAGGAAATATTTAAATATTATCTTAGACAAATAAATAAGATCAAGAAATTTGCCTAACTCAATTTTATGACATAATTTGGGCTTGGCTTGAATGCATTCTTTGTTTCAAGCAATCTTAAGAAATTTGAAGGCCCTCACTTTTTGAAGGACCCCCTATTTTGATATTCCCATATTTTTTAATTTTTTTTTTTTACATAGGATGTAAAGTTTTAAAACGGCTGACTTAACTATTCATGGTGTGGGCGTCGGAGGTTATAAACAACTACTAGAAAACCCTAAAGACTAGGGATGGGTCCTCGAATCCTTAAGGATATTCGAGTTTCAAAGATTTGAGAAAATTTCAGATTTAAGATTCATATTCTTACTTTTTTTTTAAAATGAAATTTGTTTTAGAGCTCCAATATTGCTTATCGTGTTTCAGAACTATTTATAATAGAATTAACTTAACAACCAAGCCCCAGACCAGTAATTTAACACTTATATGTATATGATTGTGTGAATGTTTTAATGAAAGGATTATAAGAAAGAATTTTTACATTTGGTTAATATTTGTATTTTCTATTCTTCGATTATTTTTAGATTTCCACTTATGTTCATAATCATCCCAAGATTCATGATTTGAAGATAAATTGGAGATTCAGATTCGTAAAATAGTGGATTCAACCCAACTCTACAAAATACTAAACTGTTCCTTTTACATGTTCCTATCTAAGCGGCATATCATCCCTTACCAATTTCCTTTTCCTCCCCTTTATGTTTATTTTTTTGTTTCCTCTTTCAGGATGTTGAGTTGCACTTTCCACACTCCTCCCTGCTGAGTTAGTGATAAAATAAAACCTAGGTCGGGGAATCAGGCGGTTACAACTAATTTTCTTCAAGAGGCAGCCATTATCTATTTGTCAAGTGGTAACAATATTAAGAGTAAACTGTGTTCTTTTCATTGTAACAGCCATTTTGTATTTGTTCCCTTTTAAATGTTTCTATCCACCTTTCCTATATCTTCTTCCAAATAGATATCAGATACTAAATAAAGAAATTTATCTAATACTCTCATAATTTTATAAAAGAGTGTCAATCCATAAAAAAAAATATATTGTTTTAATGATTTTCCTTTCTTTGTGTAAGGAAATAAGAAGTATAAATCTTTGTTCTGACAAGTTTATGAACCTTTAAGCAGCCAGCGTTATCGAAGCTAATCATGTATTATCGCTTGATGGCCTGTATCAGTGATTAGTTTATTTTTGCCACCGCAGTTCCCTATGCATTCAGGTTGTACGCATGTGTACTAATAATGCTAATGTGTTAGGGATAAGAAATGTTTAATTTAGAATAAGCATAACAGCATTTGCAAGGAAGGTGAGTAGAAAACAATTTTGAAATTAAATTAAGTTTACATTTACATTTTCTATAAATATAAATTTCCTTATTTCTACCCTGTTAGTGTAAATAGGTATTATATATGAAATAAAGTACATCTAGCAAAATATAATATACGTAGTAAATAGAATTAAAGAACTGTAGAAAAATAAATTCAGTCTTACTTTTATTTGTGCTTTATTTGTCTACAATTCTATCATTTTATTTATTAGTGTAAATATGTTGTTAGAACAGGTGGGTTTTAAAAGGCCCCGACCCAGATAAAGACTTCTATGCAACCTACAATTAAATATAGTAAGGTGTGTAATATTATTTAGAGTACAAGTATTCTTGTATAAACTGACCGCAATGTTGTGGTCCTGCAGGAGTAGGTCGATGGTTTCCTGAGGATATCTTAGCAAGAACTGGAGCAGGGGAGCTCGGAAGGGGGAGCTAGCTTCTACCAGGAGACCTCTCTCTGCCTGAAGCACCAGGTTACATAGCAGACTGATGTACTTCTGAGAGGCGCAGGGCAGCTGGTGAAACATCTGGATTACTGTTGCTAGTTTCTGCTCATTTTCTGTATTCTTTGTTGTCACTGGAACAGTCAGGGGTATTGCTGTGAGATAGGGCTGTGGGAAGCACATATTATAACCATGTTGTAGTTGGAACAGTCAGGAGGTATTGCTGTGAGATAGGGCTGTGGGAAGCACATATTAGAACCAAAGTCAATTGTCTTCTTTGTATAAATCATATGATTTGTATTAAGTATCAGGAAAATTCCACAAGTTTTGTTATATTTGTGCAAACCTACAGTTCAAGACAATTTTTTTTTTATAAATTTGACCACATTTTTACTACACCGGTAACCCTGTAATAAGATCGATCACGCATAGATGCAATGATTAATATAAACTATTTATGTATATATATTATTAAGGTTAGAATATATAGAATACTAGAGTTTAGGATGAAACTCCAAATCACATTTATTTTTGTACCTTTTTACATAAAGATATTAAAATCATTTTATTGAAATTAACTAAATTGAGGGTTAGAAATTAACTTTACGCAATAGCGGCTTGTGACCTACCAAGAGGGTGTAAGGGCTGGGTTAGGAGAGGCGGCATCTAACGCTCATTGAAAATGTATACTCTTGAAGGCATTATTGTGTGTGTTGGGGAAGATTAGGCGAGGGAGGTTTATTCGTGTTAGGGCTTTGCTTGTAATAATTAAGAATCAAATTAACATATCTGGTCTATAAGGCTGTGCATATGATCATCTTCAAATCAAAGTGAGAAGTTTTTTAATTGAATATTAGGGTAGACTAATTCAATATTTTCTTCCATTTTGAACTACCCTTAATTGAGGTTGCATTGCCAAGTCGAGCAATATGTAAATAAAACTAACTAATTACAGGACATCATTATATACTTGAAAAAAATCTCGGTTTAGGTTTAGGTTTAGGTCTATGTCTCAGCTTAGGCTTAGGCTTAGGCTTAGGCTTAGGTTTAGGTTTAGGTTTAGGTTTAGGTTTAGGTTTAGGTTTAGGTTTAGGTTCAGGTTTCGGTTTCAGTTCAATTAATCATAAATAATAATATATACAAAAAAAGTATTGAATATTGAAATAGAATGATTTAGTATCTGTTTTTAGGTAGGCCTATTCAAAAAAAGTGCAAATGATTCAAAATTTCACAAATCAGTATTTGATTTAAAAATATGAATAGTTAAGAAATTTATATTTGAAACTATTAGAATTAATTATTATTTATTAATTAGTTCAGAAATTTATATTTGAAAATATTAGAATTATTAATTAATAATTAATTTTCACACACACCTACTACCCTGCAACATATCCGACATTATTGAAACAGTGAGGCATCATGGTATTTAGTACTGTTGTCAATATGTGAGTGCAAATATACCATCTCACATCTATAGTGATTGTTGAGCGTCTCCGAGAATATGTTCACATTGGATCAGTGAGCAGAAAGCAAGCGACTAGCTTCAACAAAGTTTACTGAATGACTCACCTTGAGCTGTAGTCTCCACTAGTTTCTCTAAGTGCTGGATGAGCTGATCACAAAGTTTACTGAATGACTCACCTTGAGCTGTAGTCTCCACTAGTTTCTCCAAGTGCTGGATGAGCTGATCACAAAGTTTACTGAATGACTCACCTTGAGCTGTAGTCTCCACTAGTTTCTCCAAGTGCTGGATGAGCTGATCACAAAGTTTAAGTGAATGACTCACCTTGAGCTGTAGTCTCCACTAGTTTCTCTAAGTGCTGGATGAGTTTATCACAAAGTTTACTGAATGACTCACCTTGAGCTGTAGTCTCCACTAGTTTCTCCAAGCGCTGGATGAGCTGATCACAAAGTTTACTGAATGACTCACCTTGAGCTGTAGTCTCCACTAGTTTCTCTAAGTGCTGGATGAGAGCTGTAGTCTCCACTAGTTTCTCCAAGTGCTGGATGAGCTGATCACAAAGTTTACTGAATGACTCACCTTGAGCTGTATAGTCTCCACTAGTTTCTCTAAGTGCTGGATGAGCTGATCACAAAGTTTACTGAATGACTGAATGACTCACCTTGAGCTGTAGTCTCCACTAGTTTCTCCAAGTGCTGGATGAGCTGATCACAAAGTTTCTCTTGGAAACTCGTTGGAAACAGCTGAGTGAGATAGGATAGTCGCTTTGCGCTGTTCAAGGTCAAGTTGCGGTGGTCTTCAAGTTTTTCTAATAAAGGTCTCATTGCCATTGATACCTTGAACAGATGTATTAAATAATGATGAAATATGTGATGCTATGTTGCCAAGAACGCTCCCTCCCACATGTTTAAAAAAACAAAACACGACTTAGAATAAAGTTCTCACAATTGAAGAGATAAAGTAAAATTGGTGCCAAACGGCTGCCATTAAATTAAACATTGAAAGGAGGATAGGACAAGGCCTACAAACTTACCAGAAAACTGTAGGCCTCGTAGTTCACAGAAAAACACATAATTAAGTAATTTTCGGGGAACTTCAGTCCCCTCCTTCAGAAGAGATAAATGAGTTATAAATGAGTTATAGGGCAGATGTGTCAAGAAATATTTTTTTTTTACATTTTTTGTTTAGTAAGAAATAATTTAAGAACTAAACTTTTAAAAAAGGGTAAAAACAATGCTAAATGCTAATGAAAAAGGAAAAACTTAAGTGTAACAATCTTTAGAATGATTAATTATTATTAGACCTATTTGTTATTTTATTTTATAGTAAAGTAAATTGATAAAACTAAAGAAAAAGGAAAAATAAAACACTAAGAGTAAGTTTGAAAGCCCACCTAGGTAAAGAGGAAAAATGTGTGAAGAATCCAATGCACAAAGGTGACATCTTCCTTTCTTTCTTCTGTCTTCTATAGTTGAAGTATTCACACACACATTTTAACACTAATAGAATAATATCTCATTATTGTTGACTTTATCAAACACAAAGAAGAGAGTACAAATAACACAAACAATGGATTACTCCATCTTGAATGTGTTATTTGTGTTATTTGTACTCTCTTCTTTGTGTTTGATAAAGACAACAATAATGAGATATTGTTCTATTTGTGTTAAAATGTGTGTGTGACTGACTACTTCATCAAATTTACTCCTAGCATTTTATTTTTTTATTTTTATTTAGTTATATCAATTTCCTTTACTATAAAATTATTTAACCATTGGGCCACCTCATTATTATATATTTATTATTTTATATATAGATATATACCAAGAATAAACTTGAAGACTTAAAATGTATAGTCAACACACAAATGCACCAGGGCCGAGAGATCTTACAAATGAGAGCAAATATAAAATAGTTTATATAAGTGTCATTTGTTCATGTCATCAGTAGAGCCCGACAATCAGTGTCTAATGTAATGAAATGGAGCGATGGAAACAGGACTGACTCAAGGTCACATCACACCCTTTACTAGAGCAAGTAAGATCACAACATTCAACAAATACATGTTTATTAGCTGTGGTTTTCCTTACCACTGCGTCTTACCAACCGTTTGGGTTATATGCTGTTTATTAGATGAAACTTTCTCTCAGACATAGATGATTTTTTCTATGTATAAAAATATTGCTTCCTCCCTTAGTACCTCATGATTGTTGATCCAACAATGTTCTACAAAATTTCATATCTGATTTCCCTCATTTAGTGTAAGCTTTGTATACTATTATAGTTACTACCAAAGGCCTACCTGTCTCACTTGTGTATCTATCTCTAAAGCCACATAAAATTCAGTAAATAATTTATTTAATAGCTTAAGAAATGTTTTTAAGCTTAGTTTTTGCTATAATGATTTTGATAGTTGGTTTGGATTTGAAAACTGTGTAAATGTTAATTATTAAGCTTAATTTATTGATTTAAAAATGTTTTCTGTATGTAAAACTTTGGGAACAAAATTTTAGTTGCTAAAAAATAATGATTTAGTTTTTTTTAAGTCAACTCTATAGCTAATAAGAAATTGACATTCATACACATAATAAAATTAAACTACCCAGGTTTTACTGTCCAATTTGTTAAACAGAGACTTTAAAAATAATAAGAAATTTAAGAAAAAAAAAATTAGGGTACCGGTACTTTATGTTTAAATTAGGAAATTATTGTGCTATATGTGGAAGAAGGTAGAGGAAAAATGGAGAATCGTATAAAAGGTAATGAAGATGATATGGCTTTTCTTTTCATTTTAAAAGCCATATAGTGTTGGTTCTCTTTTAATATCTTTATCAATCTTTCCTGTACCTTCTTCCAAATACAGCTCAATTTACTTCAAAAAGAGATTATCCTTACAGAGATATATGACATTTTTGTAATACAATGAACCTATTATAATCATGGATAATGTTATCACTTTTATGAAGACTGAAATAGACATGTACTATTACATGGAAAAAAAACACAACTATTGTAATTACTGATTCAATTAATAGTCACTCTTTCTCTCTTTTTTTTTAGTCTTTGTTAATCTTAAAAATATTTCTAGTTATTAATTTTTCAGCAAGCTCCATTTTGTTGCATCCCTTTGGCAACACTGCAAGTTTTCACTTATATTTCAAATTCTTCAAGCATTTAGTTCCGTATAATATCTTTCTTGGTGTTTTGTGTGTTTTAAATGTGTCTCTTTATATTAAAAGGGAATATTTCCGAAAAATCAAAACAATGTGTAGCTGTGGATATTTGAAGTGTAAAATTGTGAGTAGAAATGAAGAGAGAATTGTGTTTATTTCTATCTAGGCCTAAACTTCATTCACTATCACTCACTTTACATTAATGTACAGTGTTTCTACACTGTCTTATTATACAGGTTTTTAGATATTTCAATAATAATTATTGTATTCATGGAATAATACAAAAATAGTTTTTCTTTAGTTACTCTCCCTCGCTATAATTATTTTTATATTCCGATCCATCAAAAATTATTTTTAGTTCCAAAATAATTTGGGTAGATTTGTGTGAAGACTCCAGAATACAAAACTCAGTTGAAATTTCTAAAATTGATCTTAACCAAACTTGAAATCTATTCCTAAGAGTAGCTACTATTTAGTGGAAGAAAATAACAAACACCATTTGGCCACATTAATTACTTTTCACTTACAAACCAGAATTTAGCTACCTATCATTTCCAAAAATAGCTATTAAAACTTTTTACAAAACTGTCTGGGTCACTAAAGGTTTGTCCACCACTAACAAACGTTTTGTTTGTAATATCTCTCACCACTTGTTCGTCCAAATGGCATCCGGCGATGAATTTCTTCATGCACTCATAACCGGTCTCCTGCAGCTCAGGAACAGACTTCTCAAGAGCCTTGAAGAGCACAGGGAATATCTTGTCTCTGTGAGTGTCGAGGTAGTGACAGGCAGCGAGTGCTCGCAGCGCAGATTGGCGCAGAGACACCATAGAGCTGACAGACTTGTAACAGGGCAGTTTGAAGAGAATGGTATCTTCTGCCTCACAGAGAGACATCAACTCGTGGAAGAACACCTTGTGCTCCATGATGGTCATGTCTAAACAAAAACAACTTAAGTGCTTTGTTTGGGAACATCCAAGTGCCTTAGTAAAGTGTTGCTTGAGTAAGTCTTGAGGTGCCCAGAATATGTCATTTATTAATATTAGGGCCTGCAAGCATGGTTTTATTTTCATTCAAGTCCAACCAGAGTCGAATATTTAGAGTCGTGTTCAAGTATAGTAATAAATTAGTCAAGTTCTTGCATACGGCCCTTTTAGTATATATATATTTATTTTGGGATTTTGGATATGGGGGGAATAATATAAGTGGGAAGGGAGTGAAATAAGTAAAATAAAGTGATATAGGATAGATAGATAAATAAATGCTGAAGGGAAGTGCAAGGAGAGAGGGGCGATAGTGGAGGTAGATTGAGAAGAAATGGGAGGGAGGAAGAATGTAAATGCTAAGAGTAGGGAGGGAAAATAATAATAATAATATTTAGCACCGCGTCTTACTACCCGTCTGGGCTATACGCTTAAGTACTAATTACGCTAATGGATTAGGAATTGGGAAGGTTGAATTTTAGATGAAGTGAACCCGCATTTGCGTGAAGGGAGAGTGGAAAACCATTTAGGAAAAACCACCCCCAGTTCACCTGACCGAGATTCGAACCTCGGCGGCCGAGCTCAACACGACTAGCGCATTAGCCAACTACACCACCAAGGCGGGTAGGGAGGGAATTTTTTTTACAATTTATCATGATATAAAAATGCTGTTTAGGGCATTGAAATTGCAAATATATTAAATAAGTTATATCAGTTAAACTAAACTTGTACATAAAGTATTTTTACATGAATTTAAATGGTAGCCCTGGTGTAAAACATAGCCAGGTTAAATGGTAAATCAAGTGGTTAGTAGTTAATACTCAACTAACTTTTCAATAATTCTATTTTAATTCATGCAGATAAATGAAGTTCTAATCAGGGCCGCGTCTAGGGAAGAGCAAAGGGNAAAGTTATTATTTTAAATTTTGCATCAAATAGTGTACAGATAATTAACAGAAATAAGTATTACTCGCTTAGTGATATAATTCCATTCCATATTCCTGAAAACCCTAACTTTATGTAATTCAAGATTTACATTATTCGAGTAATGTGCTGCAGTACAGTAGAATACGCCACCATTGTGCTACCGCTGTCGGTCCACAGAAAGCTAACAGTGCAATGGTGCAAAGCGGAATTTACTTTTGTTAACTTAATTTGTTTGCATTTAATAAAGTAATCATTTGATGGGTTGATCAATATTTCATAAAACATCAGAAATTATTAAGTAACATAACTACCGACTATGTATCAATATTTTATAACAGCTTAATGCTAAAACCGAAAAACTGCCGTACAAAGAGAGGCCTGAGATTTTCCTCATATTTTCTTAAAATGGCCCTAATTTTAGTATTCATATTTTATTCGATACAGATATGATAATAATCAATTTACAATTTATTAATTTATTTATTTTGTTAATCTCTATTTATGGTCTGTTTTATTGTTTAGTTTTACTTTAATCTTTAATTTGTCAATTTTTTTTACTAAAACTACATTTATCTGCATTTATTTAGCTATCATGTCATTATTTATCTTGCATATAAATACAATTTTATATTTATATGATATTTTATATAATTTTTCTTGCAATTTAATTTCTTATTAGTACATGATCATTTTTTAACAATCAGATAATATAACCTCCTAATAATTGTCCATTTTATTGTATTTACTTTTAACTTGTTACATAACAAAGAAATTCTTTCTACATTTTTATCGTTATTGTTTTCACTTTTATTTTCTTCATCACTGTATCACTCTGGAATAAACATAAAATTTAATTATTTTCTTGATATTTTCCCATTTTATTTGTCAATTCAATTATTCCAAACTTACCCAACTTAACTAATTAATCCTTATCCGATATTATAACACTTACTACTTTAATCTGGAATGTTCTATCCTCCAAACAACAGTAAACATTACAAAGTGAACATCTATATCTGTAAACTTGCAAGCAGCCGAGCAAGATATCAACTTGCCAGACAGTCATTTATTTACCAGAATAAGATGAGTGATACCCAAATGAATGTTCTCCAGATATTCATGAAACCGTGGGTTGTGGGTCATACTCCACCTGACCTGAATTGATATTTCAGGCCCTGATATAAAGTTATGCTCTCAAATCATGCGTCTGATACCGTACCTATAGTGAAGAGGCGTGGCTCGAGCGTGGTGCAGAAGGTGTTTCCGTCCATTATGCCAATCTGGGCGTTGGCCGGCTGGTGCTGCAAAAGATGTTTCTTTGGCGGAACGTACTTCTCGAGGATCTCCTTGTGAGGCTCCATCACCTGGGTCACAGATCGATTCTGGATCTTGGACAGGACTTGCAACGAGTGCATGGCCTGAATACCAACAGTTAACCAACTTTATAAATGTTTGTTTACCTTACAGAGATACAACATAATATTTTTATATTAGTTATTGATGGCTTATACTAAGGGATGTGGATAAGGTAGTTAGTTTAGAGTAAGTGCACCTAAAAGTGTGTATTAAGGATGAGAAAGCCACATCATTAGCCAAGTACAATGATGTATAGTACTCTAAGCCAGTGTTTCCCTAAGTTCTCCTAGTCACGTACACAGCTTATTCCGCAAACTTCTTCCAGCTCTTCATAAAAAACAAAGGAAGTATACATTTTCTAGCTTGTAAAATGTAAATAGTTGCTCCAAAATTTAATAAAGCCTTAGTGGTAGGCTAAAAAAGTCATGGCAGGTAAAAATCACAACAAAATTTGCGTTAATTTGTTTATCAATGAAAGTAAGTGGTTTTGTCACATTCCACAATTTGGGAAACATTCCTTGGACTGATCAGTGTATTTGATCCTAAAAGATGAAAGTTGCAATGAAGGTACAACAGTTACAATTTTTATCAACAAAGAAAAACTTTTACTTCTGCACATGTTGTTTTTTTTTATTTCTTTAAATATATGGGGGTGAAAGAAGTATAGATACTGTCGAAGACAAATGTTTTCAATGTGATATTTAGTAAATGTATTTTATTTTCAGCTATAATATAACATATTTAAGGTTTTGTTTTTATTATACTTCTCTTGCCTATTTCTAACCTATTTCTTTTTACAGAGTGTTTCTAACAGTTCCCTTTTTTAATTCAAAATGGAGTAATATAGTGTTTTTGTGTGAAGTGTATTCCCTCTTCTCTTTTTTTGTTTGATAAAGGCAACAATGCTGAAATATTACTCAATTTGTGTTAAATGTGTGTGTGAGACTATTTCTACCAGAGACGATAGAAGAAAGGAAGGAAGTGTCACCTTTGTGGATTGGATTCTTACAACATTAGATAGCTTGCTGAAAAATTAATAACTAAAAATATCTATAAGGCAACAAAGAATATAATTGAAATAGTAAATAATAAAAGGTTTTTTTATCTCAGATTCAAACCCAGGGGTAGTCTGGATTTGGTTACCCATTAATGGGCAAGTTCCCAAGTCGTCGTCGGCGTCGTCATTATTATTGCATTGTCTCAAATTAATACACAAAACATTTGCTGACAATATTTATTTTTTAAATGTCAAAAAAACTGGCAGTTTATATTTGTTTAAATGTATGTGCATGTATTTATCATAAGCCATAAATGTGAAAAAAATTAAAATAGGCTTCTATGATGCAATAATTAAAGTAAACAATAAAAAAGAATACCAAACCAAGTGAATTGTACCTGTTCTCGCACAATGGAATTGGGACTCGTCACTTGCCGCACCAGTTCATGAGTAACTTCAAATAAACTTTTCTTCTGAGCATTCACAAGTTCGTCGTTAGTTCCGTCCTTCTCCACAGGAGCAGCACAAAGAGTCAACATCCTCTCGAGATGGCCCTTGGCCAGTTCAATGGCCCCACTGGACACCTGACAAAACACAATCAATGTTTACAGTAAACTTGGCTTTTTTTTTAGGTTTGACAGTTTTAAACAGGTTGGAGAGTCAGCTGTTTCTTCAAAGTTAAAAGTTCGTGATCAATAAAGAAGAGTTTCTTAAATTAGTTTACTTTGATATTTTCTTTTTTAAATTTTATGTATATCTTTTACCTAACTCAACTCGATTTACAAAAGAAAAATTCCTATGGTTCCTCCCCTACAACTATGGCTGGAAGTAGGATAATCAGCACCAGTGGATAGAAGTCAAAGTCTAGCTTGAAACACTCAGTTTTTGATATAAACTGTCAGAACGCTCCACTTCTTGGTTATTCTTATGTGTCATGAGATGACGTGCAACATTAGGTTGTCGAGTGGTAAGGCTCAGTCACTCACTTGGAGGCAAGTGGTAGCCAATATTCAGCGTGACAGCTATAATAGTGTGCAGCATGAACAATATCAACTGTGACTGCTATAATAGTGTGCAGCATGAACAATATCAACTGTGACTGCTATAATAGTGTGCAGCATGAACAATATCCACTGTGAATGCTATAATAGTGTGCAATATTAACAATATCCACTGTGACTGCTATAATAGTGTGCAATATGAACAATATCCACTGTGACTGCTATAATAGTGTGCAGTATGAACAATATCCACTGTGACTGCTATAATAGTGTGCAGTATGAACAATATCCACTGTGACTGCTATAATAGTGTGCAGTATGAACAATATCAACTGTGACTGCTATAATAGTGTGCAGCATGAACAATATCAACTGTGACTGCTATAATAGTGTGCAGTATGAACAATATCCACTGTGACTGCTATAATAGTGTGCAGTCTGGCCACTAGTTACTGTGGATCGTAGAATAGTGTGCGGCATGGCCCCACTAGTAAGTCTTTTATTTAAACTGATTTAAAAAGTGTTTAGCAATAAGTGGGGGAACTTGGATAACTTAATGTTCTATTGAAAAAATTAAAATACCATCTTTATTGGTAATGATAAAGTGTTAACAATCAACAAAACTTCACACAATTCTTGCGGTCTATTTTTTGTTGTAATCTTATGTTGGTGGAAAGCAGAGCAAGCAAGGATTGGCAAGATTGTCTTTTCTTCTCATTATTTATTTTAACAACCAAAAATAAATTTTTTTTTGCGCCGCATCTTACTACCCATTTGAGCTATACGATAACAATGTAATGAATGAATGCATGTTTATTGGCTTTAAAGGGAATCATGCGTGTTATAAATTAGTCATGGGCCAAATTGCGTTCCAAATGAGTAAAAATAAAATGACCCCCTCTAAGAAACCCTTCCCCTCCTAGAACAATTAACTATATCTACTTTGGTTCTCAAGAACTCACTTAGGAGTAAGTCTTTTTAGGGTTTTTACCTTTTTTACTTGTCTGTTCAAAAACTGCTAACCGATTTAAAAAAAAGAAGGGGTATTTGGGTCCTTTTAACACACTAGATAAGAAAAAAAAATTATCTTCTGTGGGGAAGAAAAGGCTGTTCGCAAAGTGAGGTTGGGAAAGAGAGAGAAATGAATCTTTCAGACAAGTCTAGCACAGTTAACATTCACCCTTGACACTACAAGTCTGAGCCGCAAGTTGTGTTTGAAGAAAGTGGGTTTTGCGACTACTCTTAAAAAGAAATGATATATATAACATGTATAAATTATACAAAAGTTATGCCATTATTATATAAAATATACATATTAAGCTCAATAATTTAATTAATTTAATTTTAGCACCGCATCTTACTACCCGTTCGGGTTATACGCTTAAGTACTAATTACACTAATGGATTGGGAATTGGGAAGGTTGAATTTAGAGGAAGTGAACCCGCATTTGCGTGGAGGGAGAGAGTAAAACCATTTAGGAAAAACCACCCCCAGTTTACCCGACCGAGATTCGAACCTCGATCTCCCCGTCCTCGGTGGTCTGACTCAACACGACTGGCGCGTTAGCCAGCTACGCCACCAAGACGGGTATTAAGCTCAATAAACATAAAAGTATCTAACAAATTATAAACTCATGGCACACAGACTGAAAACAATTATGTATGTAATATAGCGCCGAGATATTAAGTGGACATGTGGACTAACCATCAATCTCATCTATTACCCTTAACCTGTGACGGGTGGTCGGGGTGTGAATCCCGGCTTTGTGTAAAAGTGTTTTTTTAACTAAATGGTGTTCTGCTCTCCCTCTACTCTCTCTCTCTCTCTCAAAAAGATTAACCTCACGGCTAGTACCAATTTTTCATGTTCAATTTCTTATACACCCCATTCTCCTTAAGTCGCGTATGTAAGGCCACAAATACTCCCTCCGCCACAAGCTAAGTAATGTCTTAAAGCTCAGCCTTTAAATTATTATTATTATTATTATTATTGTTTTGAGGCCCGTCGACACAGACAATGAGGTCAATAGGACCTTTAGTAATAAAAGAAACACAGTAGAATTCCCATAGGGGAGAGACACATCACATAGTCCACCTCTTAGAATAAACAAGTGGAAACATAAAATAATATACAATATTAAAATTTGTATATCAATTAAAAACAGTCTCAATATGAGAAAGTGCCAATTTTAAACATTCCATAGGAGCGCTCAAATGGGCTATTAGTATAAAAGAAGTGATGCACCTGCTAAAATATAACCACAGGTGTATACACTACATTAAAAATACAAAACAAACATATTAAAATATAACACGTTAAAATTACAAAACATGTTAAAATAATAAGTTAAAAAAGACAAAACAAACATATTAAAATATACTAAAATGTTAAAAAGTTCTCAATATGAGATAAAATCCAGATAAGTCACTTTATAAAAGTGACTCAAATGGCATTTAAAAGATCCGCCCGGCGTATAAAAAGGAATAAACAAATAACTCCATCCGCGCTATCGCGTAGTAAAAAACGTAGCTCACTTTTAAAATCAAGAGCCAGGCGGATAGGGGCATACTTGCGACACTCCACCAAAATGTGGTACACACTAAGGGGAGCATCGCAAAACTCACACACTGGAGGTGGATCCCCTCTCAATAAAAATCCATGGGTCAATGATGTGTGTCCGACGCGGAGCCTTGTCACGATGACCTCCTCTCTTCTAGACTTTTGCTCAGCCTTTAAAGAACTAGAAAAAGGTTCATAGTTGCCCCCCGACTAAAACCGACAAATTTCCAACGTGATCACGGTTAATGCGTGGAACTTAATTACTGTGCCATTATATTAATAATTACAAAATGAAGTGATAGGAAAGTGGCTACCTCCCCCGTTAGATCCATCATGACGAAGAGAAGAGCCTTGAGGAAGGAGAAGAGATGCTCAAACACCCAGCAGCGGTCCAGCTTCTCGAACATGAACTTGATAGCGTAGCAGCCACCCATCTTGGAGTACCAAGCTCTCTCGTAGCATAGCGAACACATGCGCTCAGCCATGTACTCCATGAGGGGCAGTTGGCAAGCCTGACAAACAATAACGTAATACAACAACTAAGCCTCAGTTTTGGTGTCTGGCAATGTACAGTGTAAATTATCTACTCACAGTTTAGTAAGCCAATAGGAATCAAAAATTTTCAATTTGGAAGTGAATACCAATATTTGGTTACAAATTCAAATCGATTCGAAACCAAATATTTTATAATGAAAATGTTTTGAATCAAATCTGAATAAGATAGTTTATAAGCTTGGTTAATTTTAATCAAATTCAAAAGATAGAATTATATTAAGGTATCTATATTTCTAACTAGTAATTTTATTAGGGGTGTAGGGGAATGATATTTATATCGCAGGACAGGAACGAGACAAGGAACAAGACGAGGAACGAGACGAGAAACGAGTCAAAATTGTGGAAGCAAGACTTCAACCGTAAATTATAAAAATTATACTTTAGAATAACTCGAATATCAAAATTTTTAACAATCATTTGATAATACAAATCAAATATCTAGTTTTATTATATTTTTTATGAAAATTAATTTTATTTGTTAGTTTCTTCTGAAAATGGTGTTTTAGATTTAATTTAGCGATGATAACATCGAGTCCTCAAACTCTTAAGGATATAAGAGATTCGAGAATTTGACAAAATATTAAATTCAAAACACAAATCCCCAAATAAAAAAAATTAGAATTTTTTTTTATTAAAATTTTTTTGAGAGCTCTAATACTGCCTATACTTTGGTCTAGAACTAACATAATAGTCATAGAATGAGCTTAAACCAAGTCCCAGACCATTAATTTAACAATGAACTTATTTTTAAAGAAAAGCTTACACAGACACAAACAACTTCTTCAAGTTGCTATTGGTTGTACTTCAAGGTTGACTCTTAACACAACTATAAAGTAGGTAAGTGTGTTGTTGGTTAGCCCACCTAATTTTAATTTTAACCATGATTTGGCCGAATGCTTTATTTCAAATAAATTTTACCTACTATCTTTGTAATATTTAAAATTAAACAAACCCAATGATCGACATGGGTGATTATGGTATTATTTTCAGTAGTGTACCCACGGGGGGGGGGGGGGGGGGGTGGGGGGGGGC
>CABFWB010001575.1:81606-96647 GCA_902151455.1 Timema bartmani
GGGGGGGGGGGGGGGGGGGAATTGAGGTGGCTCGAGTAGTGTTTACAAATATTAATGATCAAGTTGACAAAATACCAATTAAAAAAAAGCTTCTAAGTGTGTTTCATGTTTAAAAAAATTTGCCTCCGGCGGTTGGGGGTACCTCCCCTAAATCACCTTTGAACCACCCCCTCTCCCTACATTACAATCCTGCGTATGCTACTGATTATTTTATATCTTGAATTTTTATTTTTTTCTGAATATTGACAATTCTTAAGAATTCGAATGTTGCAAAAATCCCTCCCAACTTTTTTTACCCGGGTAATGCCGGAGTAGGTATACTCACCCTGTGCAGAGAGCCTAGAACGTTGGCACAGGTCTGCTCGAGCAGCATGAGAGCCAAGTGACATGGTTTGACCAGCTCCTTCTCCTCGTGGCCTATAATGGCCGCCAACGAGTCTATCAGCACCAGCGGATCCATGCCCTCTGGCTGACTTTGCTTCGCCGCCAAGGCAAACGGACCTGGAAATTATTAAAAACAAAAAAAAACAGGCACTTGAGAATAATCTAGCAGCATTTCTAAATATTAAACTTGCCATTTTAGATGTGTCTTTTGTATCCAAACAATATTTACCAAAGTACTGACATAGTCATGGTTTAATATTTATATTTAATTGAGATGCTTTTGAAATTTTAACCTCTTTAATATCTCAAGCAAGTTAGTATCACTTGTTAAAATCAAACTTTTACAGTAATGGCAGTTTGACTTCAAATAATATTACCACGGAAAATGTATATTTTTTTAATCTTCAGTTTTATTAGCCTGATTTATATACAGTTTTAAAATAAAAATTTGATATATTTTTCAACTTTACAAAGTTTATTTCACTAAAATAATTTCAAGTAAAGTTTAATTTCAGTAAAAACTTGGCATTAAAGTTGGGTTTAATCCGAATTTTCACTTTAATTAAGAATCCTGAATTTCAAATCTGAGTTTGATTCTTGGCAAACTTGTTAAGTGCAAGATCACATTGGTATGATTCTTCTTCTTCTTCAATTTTGAGTTTTACAACTTTTTTGCTCTAATGTTGTTATAACATTGTTACAATTCAGTAAAAAGGTTTAATTGTTAAGATTGTTCCTGTAATTATGTTCGGCTAAACCACCAAGATGCATCATATTAGATCTAAAAAAAATCCACCCCCATTTTTTTTATAGCGCTGCGTCTTACCACTTATTCGGGTTATATGCTTATTTACTAATTATGCTAATGGTTTTAGACATTAGGAAGGCTATAGTTATAGGAAGTGTTCCCGCATTTGTATGGAGGAAGTGTGAAAAATTATTTTGGAAAACCACCCTCCATACAGCCGTTTGAGAATCAAACCTCAATCTCCCCGTCATAAGCAGTCTAGTCTAGTTCGAGAGTTAGACCATGCAGTTAGCGAAGCGAGTAGGCTAGCCTCAAATTTGTAACTAAAAAAAAATATATTATTTTTTTTACTTAAATATAATCTACATTTTATTTTTTATCAACACATTCTGGATCTCAAATCTGAATCTTAGAAAACAAGGTAAACATAAGAGGTTTACTTTATTAGGTTAACTCTTGAGTTGCTGTATAAAATATAAATTAGTAACATGCAAATATTCAGATAATTGTTAAATTAAAGGTCTAGGGACTGCTCAAGTTTATCTTAAAGTCACGGTGGTTGGATCCTGGTCGGGTGGTGGCGTGGAGAAAAGTTATCTAGTTTAACACCCCTGTAATCTCTACTAGCTGCTTGGTTTGCTAACAATAGACAGGCTGATCACTCATAAATAGTTGACCTTGGCAAGCTACTTCCTCCCCCTCCTCCCTCATTTTCACCCCCCAAAATATGGAGTACAATATATCTACGAATTTCTTTATATATTTCAAGCTTTCTCATTTACCGAACCTAACAAATAACCGTTTACAAACAAGAGCACTATGAGTGCACTTCCCAGCTTGTTTCTCGCGCCCGGAACTTGATAGGGAAAGAGCAAGTTCCGCAGCAAGTCTCACCTTACCCGCCTCGGTGGTGTAGCCAGCTAACGCACTAGTCGTGTTGAGCTAGACTGCCGAGGACGGGTAGATCAAGGTTCGAATCTCGGTCGGGTGAACTGGGGGTGGTTTTTCCTAAATTGTTTTCCATGCTCCCTCCACGCAAATGCGGGTTCACTTCATCTAGATTCAACCTTCCCAATTCCTAATACATTAGCGTAATTAGTACTTGAGCGTATAACCTGAACGGGTAGTAAGACGCGATGCTAAATAAATTTAAAAAAAAGTCTCACCTGAAAAGAATGGATAAATGCCCAACTATTTTCTCGAGAGTTTGGGATTCCATCCACCCCTACTAATTAATTGAATTGATTTATTTTAACAATATTAATACTGTACACTTAATTAAATATGGAGCCGTTTAGACTGTCGAAAAGGGACAAAGTTAAGCTAAACAGTATTATAGGATGACTCGCCTGCCTGTTGCGAGATGGCCACCATTGTGTAGTGCGTCACCATAAACACCATGTACGGAAGAACGTCCTGCCTCAGTTCCTTGATAGCGGACGCCACAAACATTCCTGCACAAGTAAAAATACCTCACGTCATCTCAGACATCCATTAGTAATAGAAATGTCACCAGTGCACCTTTCAAATCAAAGCTAACCCGAGTTGAATCAATGAAATATTCTCAAAGCCAAAGAGAAGTTTGATTATTTTGTATAGTGTTTTATGGTTGATAAACTATTAATTGTCCTTGTGTATGTAATTGTATGCGTTAATATCACCTAGAAAATGTTTTAAGGCACACGTTTTTGTAATATTTCCCTCTAGGCTAATAAATCAAGTAAGAATCACAGTATGTAATTCAAACATTTCTAATTTAATTTGTAATGTACTTAACAGCTAATACTGCAAATAGATTAAAATAAATTTGGAGTTTTAGAAGTCAATATTAATTTGTTTGGTGAAGCATTGTAAATGTCAAAGCCAGATTTATTCATTTTCAGAGGCAAGGAAGAGAGGAAGAAGAGCTTAACACACAATGTCAATAACTCTTCAAGGCTTTCACAGCCCGAGGACACCCTAAACACAAAGTCAGCAGTTAAATAAACAAGAGCCCTATCCAATCAAGAGCTTATAAAGAAACAAACGACAAATGAGACACCGATCACCACCCAGTATTATGAAGACCTAGACAAACCCAGATTTTTCCTGAACAATAGCTACAATATCTTTATCTCAACTCATCCACCCTCGCACAAAATATTCTCAAAAGTGCTCCAAGAATCACATTCAAACATTCTGGTTAATCCTAAATTGTCCAACCCGGCCACAAACAACATCAGGCCAAAGGTTCCCACCCTTACAACAAACTGACCGAGATGCAGTACCTGCAGAATTCACCACCCCTCCACCTCAATCAACAGCAGACTCACACAAATGGAATACCCCAAGAAAGGCCACTATGACTGTTCCAAAGAAAGTCTTATATACCAGTTACAATGTAACTACTGCATTGCTGAATACATCGGCCTCGCCTCAGGAACACTCGGACAACAAATTAATGGTCATCGTTTTGACACCGACCCCAACAACCTTGACAAACCACATATTTCAGATTCTGACTCATGCTATAGTACTAGAGTAATATGAGCTCTCCTCAATAGTTGTAATGCTTCCCAGTTTTGTAGGTGGGAACTTGATCACTAATATATAACTGAATCCCTTCGATAACCATCTCTCCTTTTCTTGCAATCTGGCCTACTCAATGATAATTTAATGATTCAATAATAAATATAATATAAATAAAACATTCTATCCATCTACCAAGAGTCAAGACACAAGTTTGAACAGGCAACTGCAGAATCCAAGGAAATAAAACTAGAACCCATAAATAAACAGTATCAAAGCTCTAAAACAAATTTCACTTTAAAAATTGGAAAGAATTAAAAAAAAAATTATATGAGTCTCGAATAGAATATATTTTCGAGTCCTCAGATCCTGAATATCGTTAAGGATTCAAGAGATTTGAGGATTAAAAGTTCCATTCCTAGAAATTTCTCATACATTTTAAAAGGACACTTTAACAAACATTAACAACTTGAGTAATAACATGAAAGAACATTATTGTAAATGTCACAGCTGGCCACTAATATTTTTTTTCATAGTAAAAGTACCCACATCAGAAAAGAAAAGCCTCAACCTAACAAAACAAGTTTTTTGTTTTTATTTTGTTGGTGTACCTGTAATGGCAGTTTGGATTGTTGCTCTAGCCTGTTTGTCAGTGCTCTTGTATGGAATACCCTGCATGGGTGAGATTTTGCAAGATGGGTCGGTGAAGCTGAAACAATGCAATATCCATTAACAATACACACAATAATGAGTAGTTATACATTCTTTAGACACCAATCATTTCATATTATGATGAATACCTTGTGTAAATATTACTAATGAAGATAGGTTCTTGAAATTTTTGAATACTTTATAGAAAATATTAGTCAAGATTGAAAAATTCAATTCAATATCTATAAAAATGAGTGTCATTCATCTTTTAAGAACATGTGTTTTAAATTACTTTCTAACATTTTAAAATTATGAATATACAATACTCGAACTCGGGAGCTTTTAGAAATACTCGACTCGAGTTTGACTCGAATGAAAAAAACCCAAGCTCGCAGACCCTTAGAGAATTGCCATTGAGTATGTAATCCAAGATTTAGCCCGGGCAATAGGTAGAATGGTCTTGGCTCAAGACCAAGATAGAGACAGACGGCATTCGGTTTCAGGGGGTCATAAAATGTCAACATTTATCAATATCTTAGGTGTCATTTATTTTGACGATTCCCAAGACTTTTATCTCTGAGACGTCGAGAGAAAGTAATAATGACACTAGTGAACACCTATTGTTTTTGAGTGTAATATTGATATAATAATAAACAAAATGGGCGGCATCACTGCTCAGCCTGACTGTCAAAATAGCCGATTTTAATGTTTTTAATTGGTTAGTAAATAATGAATAAAAACCAAACATAAATGTTATGTCAACATACCTGGGGTGAGAGAAAAGTTTCTTGAAAGACATGGCATCATCATCCAGATGCAAGGACGCAACCAGGTAACAGCGAATTATTTCCCAACAGTGCCGCCGGTAGAAGGGATCTGTGGTACTGGTTTTCAGGGCCGTGAAAGCTGTGTCTATTATCTAGAATAAGACAAAAGAACAAGTCAATAAATACTAAAAGAAGATTAAAAAAGGTAAATACCTTGTCTACAGAGAGGCACACTGGCTTGTTATGGTCTATGAAGTGTACTAATACCTACCTTGTCTACAGAGAGGCACACTGGCTTGTCATGGTCTATGAAGTGTACTAATACCTACCTTGTCTACTGAGAGGCACACTGGCTTGTTATGGTCTATGAAGTGTACTAATATAGCCGGTGGAGTGTTGCAGGTGTTGTACTCTAGCTTTTGAGGCTCAAGCATCATTTTGCGATTACCACCTCCGAATTTACCCAACACCCTGTAACAAATATTCCATTTTTAAAGCCATTAACTTGTACTATATTAGTATTAGCTAGTATGTTTATAAATTAGGTGGCCCAATGGTTAAATAATTTTATAATAATGGAAAGAGATAAAAATATAGGAAAGGTAAAATAAACTACTAAGAGTAAATTTAATGAGAGAGAAAATGTGTGAAGAATCCAATGCACAAAGATAACATCTTCCACCTTTCTTCTGTCTTCTATAGTAGAAGTAGTCACACACACATTTAACACGAAAAGGGTAACCTGGCGGTCTAGGGGTAAGGTGTCAGACTTCTGTGCTGAGGGTCCAGGGTTCAATCCTCGGTACCGGCACAGATTTATCTGATTTCCAAACCCTTCCTTCACCTCTGACAAGACGTGTATTAATCACAACTTGTGAATGTGAGGAATGCCAGGCCTCCACCGTGGTTCGGATTCCACGTTAAACTGTAGGTCCTCCATTTCATCTCACAATCACCCTACCATTACACATTAGCGTAAGTGCGTATAACCCGAACGGGTAGTAAGACCCGGTGCTAATAATAATAATAATAATAATTTAAACACAAAGAGAGTAATATTTAAGCATTGTTGCCTTTATAAAACACAAAGAGAAAAGCGGGAA
The DNA here is from genome assembly GCA_902151455.1 of Timema bartmani. Taxonomy (NCBI): domain Eukaryota; kingdom Metazoa; phylum Arthropoda; class Insecta; order Phasmatodea; family Timematidae; genus Timema; species Timema bartmani. The sequence continues at coordinate 87,768 of CABFWB010001575.1, forward strand.
CACACACTTTTTTCTTTGTGTTTGATAAAGACAACAATAATCAGATATTATTCTATTTGTGTTTAAATGTGTGTGACTACTTCTACTATAGAAGACTGAAGAAAGGATGAATATGTCAGTTTTGTGGTCTAGTATATAGGCGTACAACCGGAGCGAGTAATAAAAGCCAATACTAAAAAAAATTGCTAAAGGTAATAAAAACAATAAAAAATAACAATCTGACGAATAGAAACATGCACGAATAGCATTTTTTTTATCAAATCAAATAACATATTTTTGAATTATAATCAAATAATACAATTAATAAAATAGTTGATTCTATTACATTTTTGATGGAAATTATTTTTATTAGTTAATTTCTTTTGAAAATGTTGTTTTATATTTTAATTATTTGTAGAGTACAAAAAATACTACAAAACATAATGTTTGGCACCTCTTCAGTGTGCTCTAAGTATGAAACTGAAAAATATTATCTAGGTTTAAAAGTTACTTTTCTTAAATGTTCTCTTTAGATTTGACACTCTTTATATTCTTTACTCCCTGTCGGGATTTGTTTCTTGGAGTATTATGTTTTGTTTCCCCACCTAAAACTTTTCGGGGAAGGTTCAATACCCGCCCGACCAATGGGAATAGATAAATTCTTTACATGACATTTTCCCGAGGGTTCAGGATCCGGTCCAACGCTAATTAAAAATTAATATACAGGCTATTATAGTTGTTAAGTACAGCTAAAGCCATATCTAGATACCATTACTTTGTTGAAGTGGCATAGTTCTTGATAATCCAACTGTTTTTTAATCAAACGGCAGTTCGGGCATGGTCCTATATTGAGTTTTATAATTACGTGTGAAATTATCCACAGAATCCTTCTAAAATCACCGATTTTATCTTGTATAAACCTTGACCTTTACTGCCATTTGTCACTAGCGCTGACTAGTGGAGCGCTGAATTAATCCAAAACACAAGGGGAAGGTGGGGAAATAGACCAAGCTCAAAACAAAAACGACAATAGAGACAAGTGCACAAACATAAGTGTGGTCCCAAGCGCTTGGCACAAGCAGCGTCAAAAAAGTATATCAGTCACTTTAAAGCATTAATTAAGTTTGATTATTCTCCATAATGGTGGATGCTTGGGTTCAGTTTTAATAGGAAGGGCCTTATCTGACATGTATAAGAGTTACTAGATCTACTTTCACGTATTTATGTGTCAAGGCACGCGATCTGCAGCTGTCACTTTTGAACGGTATTATCAATAACTATGAATTAACACTAATACATTTTTATGTTGTACGCACCTGAAGGCCACATGAGCAATTTGGTCCGAAGGATTGCGGAGAGTCCTCCACAGGGCTTGCATGAGGTCTGCCCGCACTGGCTGGATACACTCGTACAGGAAGTCCGGCTGTAGATTGTCCACACACAGCTCTAGTGTCCGCAAACCCTGTACAACCCACAACACGTTCATGAGCAGGTGAAAACACACACATATAAAGAAGAACAGTCAAGCAAAGATTAGTAAACCAACTACAAATTTAAAAAAACTAGAATTATATGAGGGGAAAGAACAACAAAATTCATTGTAAAATTACCAAACCCAGTAGTTAAAGTGATTGTGATAGTTGAAAACTGTTAAGTAAAGAACTAGGTTAGTTTAAATTTAACCAAAAATAAGTTTGACCTTCAAAATGATGAAACATGATTCAAAACAGGCTGGTCAGCTATGATAAATTTATTTTGTAATTGTTCTTTTCATAGTGAATGAAAGGATGGAAATCAAACAATATTCTAGTCTTAATATCATTGAAATCTAGTTTTTAAAAAAAATTAATTTTGTCTTAATAATTCTCAAATGAAAATAATTACATCATAATCATGGTTTTATCTGGGTAAAATACTCACAAATACCTCAATAAAAAGAGCCAAATAATGATTTCCTACTTTAAACACCTGTATAAAAAATCAACTTTCAAATTAATTATACTCATCTCTCTTAATTATTTTTTTAGTTTAGTTATAGGACTGTATTTTCCACTATCACGAGGTTTGGTGGGTCTATTGTAATTTCTACTTTATATTCCACTATCACCAGGTATGGTGGGTCTATTGTAATTTCTACTGTATATTCCACTATCACCAGGTATGTGAAATGTGTTCATCGTTTCACTGTAAAAGCCATATTGTGTTCGTTCCTTTTATATGTTTCTATCCACCTTTCCTGTATCTTCTTCCAAATATGATATATATTATATTTGTGATAATTAAAATTAAATAAACCAAATGATCGAATTCGGTGATCGGCCTGGTCGGCATCAGTATTATCGGCAAAATAGTTGAACAGCCAAGCCCTAATTTTGCCCTAGTTACGAAAAGGAGAACAGACAAATCAACGGGTTATTAAGTATAAAAAACTAACCACCCTAAATATCCAACTACTAGCCTAAATTTAACCTCGACAAAACATTGGCATCTCCTGCCGTTCACATATAACAATTTGGTCCACCAGAGATGTTTTCATTCTTCATCATCGAAGCCAACTTGGTGTTCAGATTAGTATTTTCTGAGAAAAATGGTATGTGGCATTGAAATATGCAATGTTTGTAAATGTGTGTTAAGTGTTTTTACTTTTATTAGTTTTTATTATTTTCACAATTCTATCATATTAATTATTTTTTACATACATTAGTGTTTCCAACCTGTGGCCTGGGTCAGTTTTTTATTCAAGTCATATAGCTTCGTATGCCTTATAATATAACCTAAGACAAGTACAGACAAAACATGCAGTCCCCCGGCTGTTAATTCATCAATGTGAAAGCATAAACACACATTTCAATTAATGTTCATACTATAACATGTTTAATGCACTTATGCCTGTTAATTGCGGTTCTTCTACCTGACTGATCAAGGTGTGAGAACCGTTGAGAGCCGAGACCAGTGGATCCATCAACAGTGACAGGTATCTTAGCAGTGAGCTCAATCTGACGGGTACAGTGAGACAGAGTTCGACAAACAAGTCCTTCATGTGCTGCTTGTGAGGTCCGCTCTGTAGGTTGTTCAGTCCTACAGCAACACAAACATCGGCCAGACAATTTATACAGCCATTCAGTTTACTCACCAATTTTTGGTTGCATGGATCAGCTGGAACTCAAGAGAAAAATTTAGCTACACAGTAATTTTTGGGTTTTTTTAGCACCGCGTCTTACTACCTGTTCGGGTTATACACTTAAGTGCTAATTATGCTAAGGGTTTTAGGAATAAGAAGGTTATATTCAGAGGAAGTGTACCCACATTTGCGTGTAAAACCATTTAGGGAAAACCACCCTCAGTAGACCCGACCGAGATTAAAACCTCGATCTCCCCGTCATCGGTGGTCTAGTCTACTCAAAGAACAGCGCATTAGACCATGCAGCCACCGAAGCGAGTTACTAATTATTGTGGATAGTATAGTTTATTGCTATTCAAAATATGTAATAAACACTTGTCATAAGAATGAATTTTAAGAATTAATAAAATAATTTTCTGTTATATTATAGAGAGTTCAGTCGAAGTCACTATTTTACAAACTGAATCATCATTTCACCTACCAAGCCCGAATCTCGAATTTGAATCCAAGTTTTGGGAAAAGCTATAAAAATTAAATTTAAATATAATGAGGGTGAAAAAGAAAAAAGAAATTGATTGTGTTAACTTTTTTTGTTAAAATCCACTCTTAATCAAATTTAAATATTCGGTTGAGTGTTAAATTAAGTCTAGGGTCTGCTTATTGAGTTTGTAAAAAAAATTAAAAAAATTATAATAATAATAATATTTTGAATGATTTGAGATGTTTGAGGGTTCAAGGTTTTTGGAGTCGTACACTAAGTTAATTATGGAAGAAGGTACAGGAAAGGTGGATAGAAACATATAAAAGGGACGAACACAGTTCACACTTTACATTACTGCAATTGAACAAAGAGGTAATGGCTGCTTCTTAAAAAAAAATCACTTGCTATCTCCCAGTCCTCCAACCTAAGTTTAATTAAATTGGACCTCAGCAGGAGGGAGTGTGAATCATGCAGCACAACTTCCTAAAAGAGGAAGGAAGGATAAAAAAGGATGTTGTGTTGTACATTTCACACTTCCTCCTGATGAGTTCTGATATAATGAATTAAACATAGATCGAGGGACTGGGCAGTAACAAGTGATATTTATCAAGAGGCAGCCATTAAATATTTGTCTAGTAGCTTCAATGTAGAGTTTGAATTGAGTTCTTCTTTACACTATAAAAGCCTTATTGCCTCCGTCTCCTTTTATTTGATCCTTATTCCTTTCTCTCTTTCCTGTACCTTCTACCAAACACGAAAAACAAATACCTAAAAAAGTGAAAAAAAAAAGTTTTATTTAAAAACTAAAAAATAATGTTCTAAATGCTGAAATACTATCTTTATCTTATCTTTTATATCTTTTTATGTTATTATTTTAAAATCACCATCACAAAAATACATGAATGAATAAAATAAATACACTCAAATTTTCTCCTGTTTTGTTAACGCTGGAATCATGGGTTCTTTAAATGAATTATAAAATAAGTACTAAGGGCCGGTCTTATGACTACCGAATATATATTGCTATCGGGAGGTTAAAGTTAGCGACCAGATAAAGGTTATCAACCACTTTAATATTTTATGTGTATTATGAACTGAATTTATCTGTCAGATAGCTATCTTTAGGATATATTTTTATGCATAGAACGCAAGATTGGTACTGTTTTTACTATTGCACGCATGTATATAAACTCTGCTGCTACCGCTACAACCTAGTGAGTGAACGTCCAACATTTGTTAAATAATGGCGGCTAAACGAGTGCGAGGAAACAGATAGTGTCATGTAGGCGCAGAAGCTAAGTTGTCTTGCAAGTACTAATTTTGGTGTCTGCGAAAATGTGGGCAATAGTTGGGTACAACGTTTACAAAATTTAATTTATTGTACTCCCATTTAAATAATTTGTTCTTATACAACTATAACTCTACAGATAGCTTGTTAGTTTTGGTAAAAGTGTGAATTAAATGTTCTAACTTTATATAGTTAGAGCCTACTAAACACGCGAACCAACATTTTAACCTAAAAACAGATTCTGATAGACGAAACCTCATTAAAAAACCACACGTCACTATGGCAACGCCAATTTTAACTTTCAGATAAAAGTTATCAGGTACTTAAACCTCCTGATAAAAATGTGATGGATAAATACATTTTAACTGGCAGATAAATGCTATTTGGTGGTCATAAGACGCACTTTTAACTTATCGACCAGATAGAAATATTTAACGGCCAGATTAATATTTATCCAGGACTCATAAGACCGGCCCTAAGTCCCTAAGAAATAAACAATGATATAAGCACAGTTGGTTCCATAGTGGTAACAAGATAATTAAGAGGGAGCTTGCCTTGTAGTAGATTTGATAATAATGGAAGGAACTCGTGATAGAGTAGGTCATGGCTGCCACCACCAATTGAGCGAAACAAGGCTCGGAGAAGTAAGAAATAGTTGTAAGGATCCTTAGCTGACATTGCTAATTCCATTGATCTGTAAAAAAAAAAAAAAAAAAAAANCAGACATTTTGATAATTTATAAATGTGAAAGGGTAAACCTGTATTTTCACCAATGATAAATTTTCGACCATGCCAGAAATCCAACTCTGGACCCTTAGCTCACTAGGCAGACAAGCTACCGACCGAGCTAAGGTGTCGGACATGTGAGTAAATACGATATATAAAAATTTGCTTGTTTATATAACTTTCTTTCACAATATAGCACATGCTATGAGAGCTATTTGAAAAAAAAAAATTGTTGAGTACCTTGTTTTAGGGAACAAGTAAAAAATGATTACACTCAAAATGTACATGTTAGGTAACATTAATAGTACACACATACAACAACGTTATGCATTAATAAATGGTGAATAAAAATGAAGGGAAATAGGATTTACCGGTTGACAATCTGATGCAGATGTGGTTTAAGCATATGTTCATTCTTCTGCGGTAGCAGCGAGACACTGCCAAATACTAGCTTGAACAATCGCAAGTAAAGGTTGCTCCTTTCGACGCTGCCCCCCATTTCAGACATGTGTTTCAGCAGGTACTCCAACAGCACCATGCCGAAGATGGGGGATGTGTTTTGGCATGCCATTAGCGAATTGCTAACAATTTGGAGGTTAGGATTCTGATGGATGCGCTCCACTAGGTACTCCACTGTTGTCGAGAACAGTTCATGCAATGTCTGGTGATCCAACATCGTGAACTGCACAGATTACATAAGTGGTGGCATATTCTGAGACCATTTCCATAAAACAGTGGATACCAATGAAATCGACAAACTGCTTTAATATTTCTAAGAATTTTTCCTGTGTGGGAATAACATTTTGACTTCGGGGGCGGGAAATAACAATTTCCTGTGGGATCAGGATGGGAAAGAATTTGAAAAATATTTTTTTCCACTTTAGGATTATTTATATTTTATGCAGATCTGTAATTTTAGTCTAAACTTAGTTTTCCCAATCATTCCAATAAAAAAATAAAAATAATTTGATAGTTTTAATTGGGTTAAATTTAACGTAGATGTCAAAAATAGTTAAAATAGTCAGGAAAAGAGACAAAGACTCTGATTCGGCTGCAGTAATTTGTATGAAACAATAAATTTGCCTTCTGTAATCTTGTCAAAATAAAAAACTAATGAAAAATCTATATACACTCATTATTTTTATATTAATTTATTTCTAAATTGTCAGTTTTCCAAATAAAAACTTAATATTTTTTCTAACAAGTGTTTAATAAAATTTTTGATCTAATGTAAATACAAAAACTAGGTCAAATATAATTATTATAATTGTGTATTTCTAATCAAGTGTTTTGGTATAAATATCAATAAATTCTAAAAATATATTTTAAAAATGACTAAAATAGTTCTTAAATAAAAAAAACTCATGGCGTCAATTTTAATGAATAGTTACAAAGTAAAAGATCAAAACATTCAAACTAATCTGAATTAAAACAAGTGAGCCACATTTCTTGTCCATAAGATTAACCAAAAAAATATTTCTCAACTGAGCCACTGTGTCTGGTTACTTCTTAAGTTTTAGTTACTAAAGTTCTCACAAAAAGCACTGTTGGACTTCAAAAATATTAGCTTATTCAACTATTATTTATTATATATGACATTAAAGCAAATGGATGCCATTACAAAGAATAACATTTACATAATAGATGTGTCTTTATGCAAATACGTGTGTTGAAGGTGTATTTCGTGCATAATTTGATATAAAGGATGTGCAAGGTTCACTTTTTTGCTAAGAAGTTAAGCACAACTTAAAGTTGAATATTTTGAAAGATGTTCGTATTGTAAAAATTAATATAATGTGCATATTTATATAACTTGTCTCATTTACAAAATATATTATTGTAAGAATGTTTAACATATTTAGGCTGATTTATCAAGTAAATATCACAATATGCAATTCAATTACCGCAGATTTTTGTCATGTAATTTGTAATTTACATAGTAATAGAAAATTACAAAAATTTCACATAAATGCATGATTTATTTAGCCTTCAATATTTTTACTGTCAATGAACAAACTTTTTATTTTTTCAAAGCAAATTCAAAGCTGACTCTATTTCCAAGTTTTTCAAGCTTTCCAAAGCCCTATTTGACCATTTTCCCACTCACCACTCCCGAGAAAAGTTCCAAGACTTCCTTTTCCTCATCCTCAGTTCGAACATTTGGATTGCCAGCCATCTTCTGGCCCACCGAGGTACTGCTCAGAGAATATACGTCAAGTGCCCGCATCGCCCATTTCACCAGGCGAATGAAAATGGCTGTCTCTTTCGGATGAAAGCTCTTCACAGAGGAGTTGCTCTCACTGTTAGTCTGCAAACACAACATTGTTGTATAGCGGTGTGAAAAACTACTTTCTCAATTCCAAGCAAAGAAAAATAAAATCACATCAACTTTTCTTGAAGGCCAATCAAAGTTCAAATATTAAAAAAAAAAATGTTTCATGTTTGAAGAAAATATTTTATTTTAAATACTTAAATAATTTCATGAATTAAATTGTCGTTGTCGTTGTAGTTGTCATTGTCATTATCATTATTATCATTGTCATTATTATTAGCAGCAGCAGCACCGCGTCTTACTACCCGTTCGGGTTATACGCAAATTAAATATTATTTATAAAATTGTATATGAGTAAATTCATGTCAAGATATCCAAAGAAACTTCTGGTAGACTTTAGATTCTAATGAAATTTGTTATTAATGTTTTCCTCAATTAGTTAAAAAAATTAAAATTTATAATTGTCTCTGCATTAGTATTTGAGCTATCCGATAACTTAGTTTAATCAGTGGCATGTTTGTCTACTGAATTAGGTGTCCTCGGTTCGATTCCCGGCATGGCCGAAAAATTTATTATTGGTGAAATGTGGGTATACCCTTTCAGAGTGATAAATTAACGGCCGGGGACAGGATGTTGTGCTTATCCTAGTCTTAAGTTACATTATAAGGCTATGACAGGCCTAGCCAGCCGGTAGTAGAAAATATATGGCTTGAATAAAAAAAGTGGCCCAGGCCACAGGCTGGAAACAGTAATGGATGTAAAAATAAAGTATTTGAGCTGAAGATTTAAAAAATTTTAAAACTGGGCAATATTGAGCTTTGCTGTCCATCAAGTTTTATTTAATTTTATCAGTTATAGAGAAATGAAAACAATTTTGTATGGGTTTTATTGGGCTTTAAAATGATATATTATATGAGCACATTAGGGTATTTTAATATATCACTGTCACTAACTCAAAATTTTGAATTTGAATTTCTCACAAAAAGTGTCTTAAAATTTTGAAAAAAAAAAAA